>JAXMNL010001808.1:5814-16368 GCA_035128595.1 Eptatretus atami
GAACTTTAAAACAGGTTTTTGAGAGAAGGATGAGAGTAGCTAAAATTCATAGAGTTTTAAAATTTAAACAAAGTCTCCTTGGATGAAAAAGTATATTAAATTCAAACAGATTGAGGAACAAATCCAAAATTAAATTGAAGGGGATTTGTATAAATTGATGAATAATGCTGTCTTTGGAAAGACAATGGAGAATGTTAGAAAACAGCAAACATAGATTTGCAACATCTTGGAAAGAAGCTTCGATTTGAATAAATTTTAAACCAAGTTTTAAGAAGAAGAGGTTTTTCAGAAACTTTTCTGCCTATTCATATGAAAGAAAGTATTGTAATGGATAAACCAATTTATATTGGAACAGCAGTTCTTGATTTATCAAAGATATTTGTGTATGATTAAATTATTTGTATAATTGGCTTAAAGAAGGTATGGTGAAAATGTTTCATTTTGTATATGGACCACTGATATTTTATCCTAGATATACCAAACTGATGATGTTTAAAAAGATAGGAAGAAAAATCATTGATATATGCATACAAGTAATTTTATAGAACAGCAGCGATTATTTCCAAAAAAATGAAAAGGTTATTGGTAAGTTTAAGATGAGTTGGGTGGAAAAGTAATGAAGTGAGTTCTTATTTGTTTTGGATTCGAGAGCAAAGGATATGCTTATAAGTATGGTGATCAGAGTGATAAGAGGTAAAGGGAATAAAGAATATGTAATAAAGATATCAATAAGCAATTTTTTAAAATTATTATAATTGTTTGAGAATAAGAAAGAAGCATATTAGGAATGATACAATAAGAAGTTATAAACATAACATATATAGTGAAGAAGTAAATAAAAAAAGGCATAGGAGCCTTTGATGATAAAGATTTATTTATGATAACTGAATAGATTGTGTTCCAATGGATATTGTATGAAAGAGTGTTTAGAGAATAAATTGTGTTTAACAATGGGAAATGGGTTAGGGTTTTTAAGGGCTACCGCGCCGCGTTTCACCAATATATAATCGTTAAACCAAGTATTAATCAAACTAAAGAGTGGAGAATCTCAGTCTTGTATATAATGGAAAACTAATGAATGTGAAAAAATATCAAATAATTCTTATTGAAAAAGAATAACGAAAACAAAGGTAAATAAAACAATACGAATCAATTTTAAAAACTAGAGTTAGAGGATGTAAAGAAAAAAATAAAATTCCTTCAATGGACTGAAAACTTCGATGGTTACAAGTTGAACAATGAAAAAACAATTTACTTAATCTTCAAAATGATATGTGCTCAGGAGGTGTCAAAAAAGAAACATTAAGAGAAGATTTATCATTTCGTCAGTGTGCACAAAAGGGGTAATCTTAAAAAATATAGAAGATTCAAATGTTTTGTTTTTAAATATTTTAATGGGATTATTGTGCCAAAGAAAATTAAACTATTGAAGAATTGAGAATGAACAAATCTTTTATAGTTCAATGATGAGCTAAACAATATGCATTGGTTATTTGAAAAAGAGTCCCTAGGCTTACATGTTTCAGAATTCTTCGAATTCACCTTAACCAAACCAACATTACTACTTTGCACTTGAACAAATCTTTATCTTGTCGCATTGTTATTTGAATGGAATCGCCCTAGTGTTAAAAAGGGAGAAAACAGAATATACCTTGGAATAAAAAAGGGTCGTTGTATTTTTTAGGAACAAAAAATGAATCGCTGAAAATCCCCCATTCTCATTTACATGGGAAAAGTGAGCAGAATCGTATATTCACGCCTACTAGCAGTATCATTTCAAGCATTTTCACCTGTTCTCTGTGAGCAAAACATTCAATATGTTTACTGTCCTTTTCTGCTGATTTATTAAACGTATCATACAATGCTTCTTGATTTGAATACAAGCATGAAATTTTAGGAAGATTGATTGATAACATATACCCCAATTGGCACTTTATGCCATTGTATCAAAAAAATTATGTGAGACTAATATAACACCATTATCTGTATAATCTGTAATTCTGTTTCTTCCAAAGCAAACAATATGGTTCAACTTCTCTCAAACTATAGGGAAGTCTAATGTAATAGGAAAGTATCCACTCGATTAGACTTTATAGTTTCTTTTGAGCACTCGGTCCCATCGCCATAGATGTTACACAGGCTTTAATGCTGTCATATCAAAATAGGTGTCTTTATTTCCATTGTTTCCACACAGCCTTTTGGTTAAACTTGTATGTTTCGCATAAAATTTTCTTTCCCAATTATTTCCAATCTTCTCGTGATAAAATGTTCATCGAGAGAAACGACGAGAGTGTTTCACTCTGTAGCATTATCACTCAACACTTATTCTTATCAGTAGCAGTATCACCATCTGTTTTATTTTTAATGAGCCACAGGTATCGTGGCTTTCCTTCCAGAACACCAAATTCACGTGTAGTGGTTTGGTTCAGTTTTACCGCTGTTGACATCTTCTTTTAAGTATGATAAATTAGTGTTTCTTTGAGTTAAAGTCTGTCTATTGCAACACTTCTTCTGTTTCAGATTAGGAGTATTATTCACGTAATATACCAATTATTTCATCAATAACAACTTATCCTGAGCAGCAAAAGCATTAGCCACACCAAAAGCAATCTATTTTCTAATTATCATTCCTTTGCAGTTGAATCTAATTTTAAAGTCCATACAGAACTTTATCATGATCACAAATCCAAATATATCTTTGAAGAGAGAACTGCCCAGTAAAACTATACCTGCTTTGTATCATCATTATTAAATTCTTTATTTTACTAAATATCCAGGGTCTCGTTGTCCTTTCCATATCAGGAATAAAACCTTCGACGCTCCCTTCCATATTCTATTCACCAATTAATATAGTGTTAAATTTCAATCATTTTCAGATGTAGCAAGAGACATAACAACGCTTCCAATCCTGGTTCCAGAAATACAAATGAACGACTTAAACATTTTCCAGAAGAAATCATTTACGAGTATGTAGCGTTTGTGGTATTCACAGCTTAGTGAATGTAAATTTACACAATAAACTTTCGGCTGGATCACATAAGGTTTTGATATTTATTCAAAAACTTTGTGTCCATTTGTATTCGAGTCTTGTTCCAGTATAGCATTAACCTTAGAGTAGTCTTCTTTTTTATTAGAGTTTGAGATGGATAAGTGGTATCGGATCATTCCAAATCATAGATACTATCAATTGCTTTCATATTTGTATTTTTTAGGAGAGAAGAATGTTAAAACTTTATGAACCCGGACCCAAAGTATTTGTATTAGTTTTCTGTCGCTTCTTGGGGAGACAACGAGTTTTGCCTTCTTAATTTACTTTATTGCCTTTAATTTATGAGATCTTCTTTGGGCATCTTTATCTCTTATATTGCACCTGCTCATTCCCACTAGCAGAAAGCAGCTTGAACCCAATTAGGTCTTTATGTTCAGAATAGTTGAACCGTATACTATGAGATATCAATATATCCCATCACCTTTTTTCTAAATTGATTGTCCTTAACCATTCGTTGTCTCTTAGTTTTATGAGATCCCTACCAAGATAGCATACTCTACCTTATAGTATGGGGAAAGGAACTCCTATCCCCTGTAATTATTTATATTTCCCAACTCGTGTTTCCTCACAATATTCATCGTTATTATGTTACTGGAAACTTCACGTAGTTGATTCTGAATGGATATAATTTCTCCCATTAAAAGAAATCATGCCATTATCTTGGTCGTATCCTAAAACATTTACTCTGTATATGTTTTTTCCAGAACGGGAAGATAAACCAGATTTTGGTTCCTATATGGAATTTATAACCAATTGGGTTGGTCTTGCACGAATGAAAACGATTATGTTGTTGTTATTCCAACATTATAAGCACATTCAATCAAATCCAGTAATTATGCCAATTTATGCCTGAGATGTTTGAATGCGATTGTGACTGTCAAACATCCCATTCGTTTCAATCTTTTTTGAAGGAAAACCAATACTCTCTAATTATAATTACCAATTGTGAAAGCAAACCTTGTAGTTATTTTTACGTTTTAATCACTGATGTTGAAGTATTGTTTTTGAATTTCTATAACCAAATTTTTGGTTCATCACACCTGTTCTTTCATAAGGCGAGCATTTTCGGAAGATATTTGAGAAATCTCATATGCTCCGTGAAACTGCTTATCGTTTATCCACTTCCAGGTTATAACTAAAGTTATACGTTTTTCTCTGTGATATTAAACAGGTATTATAATTCCAGAGACAATAAGACGCCTCATATTCTTTTGTGCATCCAGTGTAGTGGTTGGAAATGAAGGTGTCGTGGTCACTTGTGAAATTAAAACTAAGGTTGTGCTTCTCAATCTTATTAATATGGAGATAAAATATCTTTGTATTGAATTATAATTATTTCAGTTCATCAACTGTCTAAATAGAGCTGATGCTTCATTAAAACAATGTTATTTCCCAGCCTTCTTAGCACCTAACAGCAATAACAGTTATGAACTTAATTGTGATGGTTCAATTTTGAAGAACAACGAAACACCTGAACCGAGCCTACTTAAAACCTGAATAATGTGTCTCCTTCTCAATCTTCCTAGTTTACCAGAATATTGACCCCTATAATTAAGAGATTCCAGCAAATCAATATATACTCTATCATCCTTATTTTCGTAATCCAATGGTTTATCAAAATACTTTGATTCATCGCTCACAGTTGAACCTTGTCTTCCATCTTTTTTCGAAGAAACAATAATCTCAAGAGTTAGTTTAACAGGGGTGAGCAGAACTCAAGAACCTTAATTCTCATTAAATACAAATCCCTTTTCTTGAACAAGATGAATATGCTGGTTGTTCTGTTGGAATGAGTCCTGCTTGGTTTTTATCACAGAATATTCATTGTTTGAGAGCCTTCACAATATAATCATCGGGTGTGATTTATCTCTTCCAGTTGTTGAAATAATCCTTCATCATCATATTCTAATTCTACTATATTCTCTAATTCTTCCTCCATCATTTGACTGAAATCTTTTAACATTTGAAGTTTTTAGATATATTCTATTTGTGGAACTGTGGAAGCATCCATAATTTTTTTTGGGGATGTTTTAAAAGTAGTTTAAAAAATTATCTTGTTTTCTTTCAAATGCTTCTTCACCGTTAGTTCTGCTTGCGTTTCTTCTTTATGTCTTCTGTTGTTTTACAACTTTTGAAAACCAACTCTTGATGCTCCTTAAATCTTCTTGCTCTTTCTTTCGCATCCATTTAGTTTATTGGAAAATATCATTTACTAATTGTAAGGTCAACAGCGAAATTTTCCTTTTCTTCATCATTAAAGTAGATGTGTTCAAATAAATCGTTTCTTTAAATATTTCATCAATTCTTTATTAACATTAATACGAGTTGTAATTTATTCTCACTAATACTGTGTATCTCTGCTTTTCATACGTTTGCGTTGAGTTTCTTCATCAACATCAAAACCGAATGATAAATATTAACTCCATTACCACTCAGATGTTTATAATTGCCTCATTCCTTATGGATTAGTTTCTAATATCCCAAGACCACAGATTTTAGTTTCTTTCACTTACTCTTGCAATGTGAATATTTTGTTGTACCAAGAGAAACCTCCCCAAATATTTGACCTCATCCTCAATCGCATATGTTCCTCCACTAAAATATAGTAATAATCTTCACCTTCTACTTTCTCCTAGTCGCATTGCTCTGGTTGTTGTAGTCACAATAGGAATCACATGTGGGTTTTTTTTAAACTTACAATATTTTCATTTTACGATTCAAGAACCTTGATTTTGAACGTTTTTTCCAAGAAGCAGATTTACCCACAAGATTAATAATAATCGTTTCATTCATATATATGTAACGTTTACAAAATAAAAAATATATCCCTTCATATTCTCATCTTGTTTCACAATATATATTTATATTTTCAGTTGTGTGCTTCATATAATCCCCAAATTCCTATTTACTACATAATGTAGAACAATTGTCTCTCCAAAAAATTGTTTATATCTATGAATTTAACTTGAATAAAATAAAAAAGTATTTGCATTGTTCTTTTGAGCGACGAAGGAGTTGAAAGTATGATTGAATAAGAAAATACAATTACAAGAAGAATGTCTCCCTCTTGTGGAGTAGCTATCCATTTACCGTTTGGTTTCTCTCATAAACACAATCATCAAAGATAACGAGGTTCTTTTTTGATTATCCAAATCATGGTGAAGGTATATCATCCGTATTATCACGAAGAATACAAGTTATAGGTTTTGATTTCTTTTTACATTTCTGTGTATCACAAAAATAGTTGCATTATATCTTCAATGTTGTAATCATTTTGTTCTTTTTGAAGTTTAAATAAACCGATTATATCTTATGTGATTATATATCTTATTATAATCTAAACCGATTATGGAGGGTTGTTGGATTATGGACACCCAGCAGGATTAAAAACAAAACCTGTTCAAAGGGCGTTGGAACTCCTTGTGATCCAACGGCCATTCATATCTCGTGCCCAACTGTGTCTGCGGATGTCCACCTTCAGTTGGGTTACTTCTTATTAGGAGGTTGGTGGCAGGATTTGCACTCTGGCCACCGTAAACCCTTCATTCCACAAAACACAAAAACGCAAAGAAATCTGAAAACCCACTCCGAGGGGTAGCTCATGTGCAGTTTCGTTTGCAGGGCAGCTCACCGGATGACGGGATTGGGGCAAAGACCTCCGGACCCCCAATCTTTGATGATGAGGAAACCACGGGTAACATTCTCGGGTCAGATTGCGGGAGAGTGTGTCGATCGGAGTGGTGCTGAGGTGTCGTCCACCAGACGGCGGTCTCCTTGGGTTAACCTGAGGAAGTCCCTTCGGGTGAGGGCCTGGAATGTCCTATCCCTAAGAGAGGATGATCACCTGTCTCTGTTATCATCTGAGCTCAAACGTTTGACATCGGCTATTGCGCACTCTCTAAGGTTCGGAGACCTGATTGCGGCAAAGACATATGGCGGGCGGTTACACCTACTATTGGTCTGGTCGCTCTGACCCAAGGAGTTGCTATAGCTGTGTCCAATAAGCTGACTCCAATGATCATTGAGGTAACACTGGTCAATGAGTGTATTATGAGACGAAGGATTCGTCACTCCTTGGGTGTCATTCCCCTGGTCTCTGTTTATGCTCCGACTGAGGCAAGTGATCTCACTGTGAAGGATGCATTCTATGCCATGCTCGAGTCTGTGGTTGATCAGTGTTCCAGACGAGATACACTTCTAGTCTTGGGGGGTTTCAATGCATCGACGGGAACTGATAGGGTTGGTTAAAGACGTGTTTTGGTCCCCATGGGTCAGGAACTGTGAACCTGAATAGCACGAAGTTCCTTGACTTTGCAAGAAGTCATGGACTTAGGGTGGCCGGTTCATGGTTTCAGCACCCACAAGCTCATCGCTGGACTTAGTATTACAAGGCTGGTGGTGTGGCAAAGGAGATTGACCATGTCCTCGTTGATGGTCGCTGGAAGATGATCCAGAATTGCAAGGTCTACCGGAGTGCTCAGTTCCTCAATACTGATGACCGGCTTGTTGCAGCAACTCTTAAGTTGCACCTTAAATCCAGGAGAATGGTACCATCCCAGCCTAGGCTGGATGTTGGTAAGCTCAAGGATGAGAGGGTAGCTGAGGAGTTTGCGAACAAGCTGAGTGGAGATTTGGGGGGTCTGGGTGCTTTGGGAGGTCCTGAAGAGTTGTGGAGTGCCTTCAAGACCACCGTCATTGATGTTGCTGGTGGATGTCATGGAACTCACCGTTGGGCAAAGAAGAATTTTGTCTCTCAAGGGACACTGGATACCATTGACCAGAGTCGCAGGGCCAGGCTGAATGGCAGAGCTGAGCTGTTCAGGGAGCTGAGGCATAAAACTGTTCGTGCGCAAAGGGTGGACAAGGAGGCCTATGTGCGAGGAATCTGTGAGGGGGTAGAGCATCACCTGTGGTCAAGTGATTCTCATCCTGCTTACAGGGGAAATTGCGCATTGTGTCCATCCATGCCCTTCCCTCGGTGTACTGCAGTCAGAGGCAGAAGGGTGGTAGGCTCTTGACAGAGGAGTCCGTCGTGCAGGCCCACTGTGCCGGTTACTTTAAGCGGTTGGACCAGGCTGATCCACCAGCTCTCGAGTTGGACATCAGGGATGTTACAATATCTGTTGTTGACCCTCCAATCAACTGTGGTCCACCTTTGCTTGTGGAAATAGGCAAATGTGAACCGGTTGAAATGGGGTAAAGCTCCAGGGATTTGTGGCATCCATGCTGAACTTCTCAAGGCTTGTGGAAATGCTGTACTCGTGTCATTGCATGCAGTTTTGTGCTCTGCCTGGAACACAGGCATCATCCCAACTGACTGAAGAGGGGCCTTGTTGTCCCTCTCTAGAAAGGGAAGGGTGATCGCCAAGACTGCAACAACTACCGACGGGTGACGATCCTCTCAGTGCCGGGCAAGGTCTTTGCTCGGATAATTCTTGACAGGGTTTGCCACCATCTGATTGAGCACCAGCGTCCAGAGCAGTCAGGCTTTACATCAAAGAGGTCAACAATTGATCGTATCCTTGCTCTTCGGGTCCTTACCAAACGCAGATGAGAGTTTTGGCAGGGGCTGCTTGCAGATTATGTTGATCTCTGTAAAGCATTTGATTCAGTGAATCGGGATGCTCTCTGGAGGATTCTTGGTCTTCGTGGGGTGCCACCAAGACCTGATGAGCTTCAAATTCGCACAAATTCTCAAATTACCCTAAAACAAGCTTTTTAATCCAAACAAAAGCATTGTCTGACTCAACTTTTTGTTCTGCATCCACTATTCTGAAGCGAAAACGTTGTGATTCATTAAATAGTGAGTATTTTAGCTTCAAAATTCGCAAAAATGCTTCAGAATTACCCCTAAAAACAAGCTTTTTAAGCCAACAGAAAAGCATATGTCTGAACTCAATCTTTTTTCTGCATCACTATTCTGAGCGAAAACGTTGTGATTTCATTGAAATAATGAGACTATTGTTCGCTTCAAATTCGCAAAAAGCTCAAATTACCGAAAACAAGCTTTTTTAAACCAAAACAAACATTTCTGACTCAACTTTTGATTCTGCATCACTAATCTAGGGAAAATGTGCATATTCATTGAAATAGTGAGATATTATTAGCTTCAAATTCGCAAAATGCAGAAAAAGTACCCAATAAAACAAGCGTTTAAACCAACAAAAACATTGTCTGACTCAACCATTTTGATTAACTGCACACTATTCTTGAAGCAAAAACGTTGAATGTCAATTGAAATAGGAGTATTTTAGCCTTGAAATTCGCAAAATGCTCAAATTACCCTAAAACAAAGCTGTTTAAACCAAACAAAGCATTTCTGACTCACTTTTTGTTCTGCATCAATAGTTCGAAGCGAAAACGTTAATTTCATGATAATATGAGTATTTTTTAGCTTTAATTCCAAAAAATGTCAAATTACCTTAAACAAGCGTTTTAACCCAACAAAAGCATTGCTGACTCAACTTTTGTTCTTGCATCCACAATCTGAAGACCAGAAAACGTGTTAATTTCATTGAATAAGTTGAGAATTTCGGCTTCAAATTCGCAAAAATGCTTAAATTACCATAAAACAAGCTTTTAAACCAAGCAAAAGCATGTCTGACTCAAACTTTTTGTTCTGCATTCACTATTCTGAAGTGAAAAACAGGATTTCATTGAATTAGTGAGATATTTTCGCTTCAATTCGCAAAAATGACTCAATGACCCTAAAACAGTTCGTTGAACCAAAGAAAAAAGCATGTCTACTCAACTTTTGTTCTGCATCCTATTCTGAAGCGAAAAACGTATGATTTCATAAATAGTGATATCATAGCGCAAAATTCGTGCAAAAAAATGCTCAAATGACCCATAAAAACAAGCATTTTTAAACAATACAAAAGCATTGTCTGACAACTTTGTTCTGCGCATCACTATTCTGAGCGAAAACGTTGATTCATATGAAATAGTGAGGTATCTAGCTTCAAATTCGCCACCTAAAAATGCTCAAATTACCCTAAAACAAAGCTTTTTTAAACACAAACAAAGCAAGTTGCCGAATCAACTTTTTTTACTGCGTTTCTCACTATTCTGAAGCGAAAACGTGTGATTTCATTGAAATAGTGAGTATTCTAGCTTCAATTAGTGCAAGAAAAGCTCAAATTACCCGAAAAGAAGCTTTCTTAAACCAGAAACAAAAGCAGTCTGACTCACTTTGTTCTCATCACTATCTGAGCGAACGTGTGATGTCATTAACATAGTGCAGTATTCTAGCTTAAAAATTCCGCAAAAAATCTCAAATACCCAAAACAAGCTTTTTAAACCAAACAAAAGCATTGTCTGACTCAACTTTTTGTTCTGCATCACTAATCTGAAGGGAAAATGTGTGATTTCATTGAAATAGTGAGTATTTTAGCTTCAAATTCGCAAAAATGCAAAAATTACCCAAAAACAAGCGTTTTAAACCAAACAAAACATTGTCTGACTCAACTTTTTGTTCTGCATCACTATTCTGAAGCGAAAACGTG
>JAXMNL010001811.1:0-16351 GCA_035128595.1 Eptatretus atami
GACTCAAGATTTTGAATTTGCTGATCCAATAGCAACTCTGTAGCCTGCAAGGCCCACCACCACCACGCCCACAGATTGCCATGCCCACAAGGCATCTGCATAATAAAGAAAAGAAAGGACAGTTATATAAAAAAAAACGAAGAACGGCACTTGTAGAGCCACACCTCTGCCAGACTGAACAGTTTACATTTTTTAACCCCACTTATTGGCCAGACCTAGCATGCAGACCTTGAAGCAAAGTCCAATCGCTTGTTAATTGTCAACTAACCTAACTCACCACCAAGTTTCATATCAGTCACAACTTTTTGCAATATCGTGCTATATAATCGATTGTTTTGGGCCCAACTTTCAATGATGGAAGAATCATTGAAATTTTTTTTAATCTAACCATGACCTCTAACCTTTACCTTTGATTACTAAAATATAATAGGTCAGGTATGGGAGCATGTGTCAGAGCAGCGCGTCGCTGCGTCCACTTTCGCGCCGGTACTCCATAGGCCTCCATCTGGCCATCCCCCAAGAAGATGTCTGGCCCATCTTTCCTCTGCATGGGTTTGTAAATCAAAAAGTACCTTTCTTTCATGACAGAAGACACGTTGTCCAGTCTTCAAATGTACAACAGCCTGAAACTTGAAGATGCCCGATCAACCGCTGAACCACGAGACGTGTGGTTGGCCCACTGGCCTCCTCCACTCACGAGACTCCCTCGCTGAGAGAATCTGATGAGCAGGATCAGCGTCAGGAAAACAAGCCACATGTCCATACAGCCGCAGCTGACACTCACGAACTATATGCAGGTAAAAAATCTCATTCGAGTCTCTCTCAGCAAACCGCTCGTTGGACACACGTCCGACCAGCGATAGCCAAGGATTCTCCGAAGAGACCTGGTACCAAAAGGAATTAAGTCTCCATTTCAGATCCTTGGTCAGAGTCCAAGTCTCACATCCAGAGAGCAAGACTGGAAGCACCAAGGTCCTGAAAGACTCGGACTTTCGTCCTCCCGCACAGGTACCGGCAGCACCACACCCCATTATCCAGTGAATCCATGACTCCCAAGGCCTGACCCAGACGTCTATTGGCCTATGGCTCACAGCCAGCAGAGACATGAATATCACTGCCAAGGGAAGTGATATCTCTCACGACCTCAACATCCTCACCACAAACAGGCACAGACAGGAGAGCAGTATCCAAGATGTCATTGAAAGCCTGGATCTTAGTTTTGACCCAGGAAACCCATAATTCCAGTGCTCCGACTCCTCATTCAGCACCTCGGGGCCCCCAAAAGGATATCTAAAGTCTCCACAAAAGATGACTGCATCATCTGCGAAATCAGAGATCAGAGATCTTGACATTCCCAAACGATGCACCGCAGCTTGATCTCTCCGACATCCTCCCTAGAATCCAGTCCATAAAAGTTCTGAAAAGTGTGGGGGCCAGTACAACACCCCTGACAAACTCCAGTAACAACTGGAAATAAGTCAGAGATGGTACCACCACATCTCAAAGCACTCTCATTACCAGGAGTAGAGTTCAGACATCAGATCGATCAGTTTGGTGGCACCACACGAAGACCAATAATCCTCCAGAGGCATCCCGATTCACTGAATCAAACGCTTTAACAGAGATCAACATAAGCTGCAAGCAGCCCTCGAACTCTCGTCTGCGTTCGGTGAGGACCCGAAGAGCAAGGATATGGTCAATTGTTGACCTCTTTGGTGTAAAGCTCGACTTGCTCTGGATGCTGTTTGCTCAAGCAGATGGTGGTGAACCCCATCAAGAATTATCCAGCAAAGACCTTGCTCGGCACGAGAAGCGTCACCCCTCGGTAGTTGTTGCAGTCTTGGCAATCACCTTACCTTTCCAGAGAGGGACAACAAGGGCCTCTTCCAATCAGTTGGGATGATTGCCTGTGTTCCAGACAGAGCACACAACTGCATGCAATGCACAAGAGCAGCATTTCCACCAGCCTTGAGAAGTTCAGCATGGATGCCAAAGATCCCTGGAGCTTTACCTCCATTTCAAACGGTCACCGCAGCCTGTGTTTCCACAAGCGAAGGTAAATAAATAATAAATAAACACAGTTGATTGGAGGGTCGCAACAGGGATTGTAACACCCCTGACGTCCAACTCGACAGCGGTGGATCAGCCTGGTACAACGCGCTCAAAGTTGTAGAGTTGTTGTTGAACGTTGTAGACGGCCCAGCAGGCCTTCACTTCGGACTCCTCTGTCAAGAGCCTACACCACTCTGCTCTAACTGCAAGTACCGAGGATGGACTTAGATGAACGCAATGCGCGAATTCCCCTCGTAAGCAGGACGAGAATCACCTGACCACAGGTGATGCTCTACCCCCTCACAGATTCCTCGCACATAGGCCTCCTTGTTCACCATTAGAGCACGTACAGTTTTACGTCTCAGCTCCCAGAACAGCTCAGGCTTTGCCATTCAGCCTGACCCCTGCGACTCTGGTCAATGGTATCCAGTGTCCCTTGAGAGACAAAATTATTCTTTGCCCTACGGTGAGTTCCAAGACATCCACCGGCAACATCAAGGACGGTGGTCTTGAACAGCCACTACAACAACTCTTCAGGACCTGCCAAAGCACAACAGACCCCCCAAATCTCCACTCAGCCTGTTCCGCAAACTCCTCAGGCTACCCTCTTCATCCTTGAGCTTGCAACATCCAGCCTCGGCTGGGATGGTACCATTCTCCTGATAAGGTGCAACTTAAGAGTTGCTACAAGCCAGTGGTCAGTATTGAGGAACTGAGCACTGCCGTTAGACCCTGCAGTTCTGGATCATCTCCAGCGACCATCAACGAGGACATGGTCAATCTCCTTTGCCACACCGCCAGCATTGGAATACCAAGTCCAAGCGATGAGCCTGTGGGACTAAACCTGAACCAGCAGTCTAAGTGCAATGACTTCTGCAAAGTCAAGAACTTAGTGCTATTCAGGTTCACAATCCTGACCCATGGGGACCAACACACGTCTCATACCCATCCCTATCATTTCCAGTCAATGCATTGAAATCCCCCAAGACTAGAAGTGTATCTCGTCTGGGGCACTGATCAACCACAGACTCGAGCGTGGCATAGAATGCATCCTTCACGGTGAGATCAACTTGCCTCAGTCGGAGCATAAACAGAGACCAGGGGAAATGACACCCAAGGAATGACGAATCCTTCGTCTCATAATACGCTCGTTGACCGGTGTTACCTCATTGACGGTAAAATCTAATGAGTTAATCTTTATGTCATAATAATGAGTATATACTTATTTATATCAGTTTGGTCAAATATCCATCACTGGTTCACAAGTTAGCAGAGTGAAATAATTTTGACCTCACACGACCTCTGACCTTGACCTCATAATCTCATAAGTATATCTTTACATCATTCCATCCATACTTGTACCAAGTTCGACTTCGTCCCTTTAGCTGTTCCTAAGTGTCCTTTATCTGTTCGCGGCAATGAACAACCTATAGACGGATGCATAGACGGACGGACAACCCAAAACATAGCCTCCGTCCACTTGCGATGCAAGAGGTATATAAATAAAATAAATAAACAAATAAACGAGACATACCGTTGAGGTGCAGGTCAACTATATCTGCAACAAAGGTCGACAACTAAGGGCAAAAAATTGATTTCCATCTCATCTGAAGCTATCACAACCATCATCTCACCTCTGGTACATCAAATCCTATGGTGAGGTAGTTACCTCAAACAACTTCTTCATGAAAAGGCAAATCCAACCAAAGGCAACTTCAGTTATTCACAAAGCCTATAACAAGTGTGTGTGTGCACTCCCAGGAGAGCCAGATAAAAATAAATGGCTAACCTCATGGCGAAACTCACAAACTGTTTCTTCCTCAAGACCTTGGTAACATCTTGTCCAGTCTGTCTCTGGGTATGCTCCCACTCCATCCCTTCCACTCACTTAAAATATCACAACTGACCTTCTCATGAAAAAGGCTGAATGTCTTAATTCTGAGTTTGCATCAAAATGCCATGCAACTTAGCCTCACTCTCCTGAACCAACCTTACCACTTGCACCCAACTGATCCTGAAGTGTCTTTCTTGCCCGAGTAGATGGAGAACTTTCTGGCAAACCTAGACACTGATTCTGCAATGGCTTGGATGGCATTAGTACCAGTGTCATTAATAACTGCTCTGCCACTCTTGCACATCCTCTTTCTACTCTGTTCACACTAACATTTGCACAAGTAGGTCTCCTTCCATCGATGTGGACGCGCCAACCATCACTGCATTGGCAGAAACATGGTTTAAAAACAGATCATTTTAACTACAGACCTGTTATGCTTATTCCAAGCATCAACAAGGTCATGGGAATTTATAATCACTGTTGATATGAAATCCTTCCTTTTCTCCAACTGCCTGATCTCGGACACTCACAGCGGTTTCTGACTTGGTCACTCCACCCTGGACATGCTACTTCTGCTCTCACAAAATGGATTCAATCTCAGACTGAATCTCAGACGAGAGATCAGGACCAGCTCTCTGGATATATCTAAAGTATTTGATGCAGTCTGGTATCCTGCCTGCTCTTCAAACTCTCAGCTTACTGCATCAAAGGCCACAAGCTTGGTGTTGGCTTAGCGGCTAGGGCAGCTGGCTTGGGATCTTCGGGTCCTGAGTTAGAGCCCCATTTGCCGCTGAATTAACACCAGGTGGGGTTGGTTGAGCCTGTCATCGTTCCGAGGTTGGCGAAATGAGTACCAGTGTACTGGTATAGGAGCACAGCATCAGCAGCAAAGCTGCGCCCCAACAAAATGATCCATATCCAGCAACCAAGCTGCCATACGCAAGAGGCAAGAAGAAGAATCAAAAGGCCACCTCCTTTCATGGCTTGCTGACTTCCTGCACAATCATAGTCAATATACAACTCTCAATGGGAACCTCTCATCTCCTCTCCTCTCCCTGGCCTGCCCCAAGGCAGTATCTTGAACCCAGTCCTGTTCTTCATATTCATAAACTATCGTTATGGACGACTGGAAAATCCTCTATCTTTTCGTTGATGACGCCATCCTCTGTTGAAACGCCTCTCACCCTTAGGTAGCCAGGTAGCCACCTCTTTCTTCTCTGGAACATTAATAGAATCAGGAGCTGGTTCAGTTTTTAATGTGCCTTTCATCTCTGACAAATCTCACACTCTCGCTCTGTCTATTGAAAAGAACCATCTGGCAAACCCTCCCATCAACTTCTTTAACAAACCTATTGAAGTCCTTCCCTCATGGGCCTCACCTTCAGGCAATGATCTTTCTTTAGCAAACAACACATCAAAAGTGGCCTTCCACAGCCAGCTGCACTCTTTGCTTGGCAAATCCAACTTAGAACAACTTACAAGGCTCTTCCTCCATAGCTCAAGGGAATACTGCTTACCCTTTGGGATGAGCCCCTGCCTGACACACCTTTCATACACTGTCAGACCCGCTATTCGCGACCTCACGTGTCCGGGGTTGATAAAATGCGATCTGTTTCTACATTCATGGCCCTGTGCTTTGCCTATTCACGGGCTATTTTTGCGGGCGCATTCACAGTTTTTTTGCGGTTTTGCAGGGGGGGGGGGGTTGCGGTTTTTTTTTTCACGGGTTTTCGTGAGCGTATTTGAAGTTTTTCAAGGGATTTTTGATTTTCCCGATGAATCACTAACCTCGCGGGAACCTATCCCGCCTTTTTCCATTGAAACAATGCCCCTCTATTCGTGGATTCGCCATTGGCGGCTTTTTCCAGGAACATATCCCCCGCAAATAGCGGGGTCTGATATTTTTGATGCCTGGTGACCAAGGGCCCAAAATCATTGGAATCTCCCATGAAGAAGCTGAATATTCTGGGACTGTTACTCCTGCATGGCAGACAGGTTGGTGGCCTGTCTTCTACCACATCCTTTTCTGTCTTGTCTTGCACCCTCCACCCTTTGGTCCCTGCACTGTACTGTACTGCTTACCCCCCCCCCCACCCCCACTCCCCAAATTCAAATCCAAAGTACTGGACTGCTAAACCACAGGTTTGTTTTCTGATTCATGTTCCGAGTCGTGTGTACAAATATAATATTCAATTGAAGTCAAGTTGTTCCTCGTCATAAACCGACTTTGTGGAAAGGCAGACAGACAAAGTGAACCAGTTGCTTCACCCCGCTTTTCGCTTCGTGTGTGTGGGGCAACAATCCCCCCCCCTCCAAAGCTGTATCATGAACATGTACACATACTTTACCACCGTGCAGATTATTTTCAAAGTGTGGAAACCATGAAGCATACATGTATGGACAGCCATCAGCGGTATACAGGAATCCAGCCGTAATGTGCAAGTTTCTATGATCAATAAATGGTGTTATCCATCTTATCACTTTAAAATCTGCTGCACCATTATGACACCTGTAGATGCCTTGCTGAACCAAATAAAGCAAACACTGACTTCTTAATGTGGTATCTCATCCGCACGAGTCGTAATCCTTCGTAAGAGAAGTGCTACCTCCCAGAGCTGAACAACAATGCTTTCTAAGCTAGGAGGCCTATAAAGCAATGGATGGCATGCTGGTTTATCATCTCACATCTCATTGACAAAGTAAATTGTTCTGATCAAGGAATTAAGCAGGGTCGGTCGCATGAAGCAATGTCGGAATGAAAGGCCTTAATTGAAATTTTCATACAAGCTTCATTACAAGTTTTACTTAAACACAGTAGCTTGTGCTACAACTGAAACATGTTGGAGCAGCACATGCATAAAAAAGGTAACTTACCCCTCTGCATCTTTTTGGAATCATTCTCTCCAGTTCCCGAGCCTGAGTGTTGCCTGGTTCTTTCTTTACAAGATTTTGACAAATTCAGTGACTTCTCATATTCCTGAAACAAAAATACGAGTGTCTAACAAAGCTCATTTGCGGAGACTCAAAAAGTTTTGTTCAGGGGTCTTTTTTGTATGCAAGTCAAGGCTTGTGAAAGAGCAAGAAGATGGACCGGATGACGCAAGAGGACAAATCGAATGGTACAGAGAAGGGTGGGACACCAACAGCTAGGTTGAAGGACAAAATAGAGGAGACTTGGACAAACATTGGGTGTGGGGGAATGAAGGGAGGGGAAGATACATGTGGTGGACAAGATGGATATCGAAGAAAACTTTTTAGGAAGGAAACCTGGAAATTTGAAGGAAGTAGGCTTCGGGTGGGGGTGAGAAATTAATGAGATTAGAAAAGATCATGGTTTTGTATTGGGATGATCTGAGATGGTGTGAACAGCTGTCTTGAAGACCTAGAGGGAAGAACGAGATTGAAGAGAAAGTGGAAGTTGATCCCACAAGTGGAGGGGTGGGGGGGAAGGCGGGGGGGAGAGGAAGCGACGTTGACGTTGCATTTGCTGCTGATCAGTGGTGTTCTTTATATTCACTGCATACAATATGCGAAATGAAAAATGTAATCAAGCTCAGACAAATAATATGAATTCTCAGGTTTTACACTTGCATTCTTGTTGGAGAAGCTCCACTTGTTGAACTCACAATGGTTTGTGTGATGTCTGTTCATGATGCATTAAAAATGCGGCACAAACCTTGAGCCTGTAGTTCCCCACAGCAAGGTAGAACAAGTAATCCCTATGCTCTTCTGCAGGACCATCGTGGTAAAGCGCTGCCGTCAATCATACGGCAAGTGAAATCGATCAGTACAATAGCAGTTCATCACAATGACAACAACCGATACGTGCAAACAACACACCATGCCACGATTCACTTAGAATGCTCACTGTGACTGCAGGCAGGACAGCGTGCATTCCAAATGACAATGATTACATCAACATGAAGAATACACATATTATCAAAAGTGTTTAAATGCCAACGATGAGACTCGAGATCAAAACCTTCTAGCATGTTTACGCCGTGTCCAATATCGTCCGGGTACTTGCTGCGGATGAGACACCAGGCGTACTCAAACTTCGTATTTTTCGAAAAGCGATCCAGACGCTTCTTCTTCCTTGTACTTTTCTCGAACTTCTGCACGAATTGGAGGTAGAGAGGATAAATTGAGATGCGACGCTCTGTGTGGGTAAGACTAAGATACTTTGAGCCAACCAACACTCGAGGCTCGAAATGCCACTGAACAAACAACACACAAACTACACAAGTGTGGAGTGAAATAATACATTTGCATTCTGAGGTGAAACAAAGTCTTCAAAACATGATGTTAATTATGTTATAACAGAAAACATGATGTTAATTATGTACTAGCATAACCCGCCTGCTCTGCGCGACATGTGGGGTGGGTGTGTTTGAGAAAGGAACTGATGCAGAGTATCAGTAGTAATTTTACTTTAATGCAGTAAGTGGAATACGATTTCACTGTTTCAGAACCATTTATTTACTTTTTTTGTACCATGCACCTCATATGTCTTTGAGATAATGTAAGCCGAATATCACGTTACTCGAGCGGCAGAACAAAGTCGAAGATAGCGCGACACGACAACACAAACTCGGAAATAATATATAAGATAACAGAAAAAAAAACCCCAACAAAACACATCATGCTGCAATGTCTAAATTGATGAGAGTAGAAATGTATTCTGACACCCCCCCACCCCCCACCCCATAGTCTGTAATGTATAGATCAGATGCCTCTGTCATAATAATCTGACAGAGAAATATCAAAAAGGATTATCACAGTCAGTGTTTCCCAACCTGTGGTCCACAGAACCCAAGGGTCTACGAGACCATCGGTGAAGTCCGCAGGGTAAAAGAAACAAAGCAAAATCAGCTCCCCCACCCCCACCTCAATCGCCAACACCAAATGAGAATGGCACTCAGGAGAGCACAAAGCTAAACCAAGCTGAAGAGTTTACGTTATAAAGCCCACAAAATAGGACAGCTCTGCATCTGGACATAAACCTCAATCTAATGGGCCGGAAGCGGAGACTGGTGGTGGGGGGCCGAAGCGGAGACAGGTGGTGGGGGCCGGAAGCGAGACTGGTGGGGGGGGGCGGAAGCGGAGACTGGTGGTTGGGGGGGCCAAAGTGGAGACTGGTGTGGTGGGGCCCAGAACGCGGAGACTGGTGGTGGGGGCCAGAAAGCGGAGACTGGTGGTTGGGGGGGGGGGGCGGAAGCGGAGACTGGTGGTGGTGGGGCAGAAGCGGAGTGCGGTGGGGGCTGGAAGCGGAGTGCGGTGGGGCTGGAAGCGGAGTGTAACTGGAAGTGGAGTACGGTTGGGGACTGGAAGCGGAGTGCGGTGGGACTGGAAGCGGAGTGCGGTGTGGACTGGAAGCGGAGTGCGGTGTGGACTGGAAGCGGAGTGCGGTGTGGGACTGGAAGCGGAGTGCGGTGGGGACTGGAAGCGGAGTGCGGTGTGGACTGGAAGCGGAGTGCGGTGTGACTGAAAGCGGATGCGGTGTGGACTGGAAGCGGAGTGCGGTGTGGACTGGAAGCGGAGTGCGGTGGGGACTGGAAGCGGAGTGCGGTGTGGACCTGGAAGCGGAGTGCGGTGTGGACTGGAAGCGGAGTGCGGTGTGGACTGGAAGCGGAGTGCGGTGTGAACTGGAAGCGGAGTGCGGTGTGGACTGGAAGCGGAGTGCGGTGTGGGACTGGAAGCGGAGTGCGGTGTGGACTGGAAGCGGAGTGCGGTGGGGGAACTGGAAGCGGAGTGCGGTGGGGACTGGAAGCGGAGTGCGGTGTGGACTGGAAGCGGAGTGCGGTGTGGACTGGAAGCGGAGTGCGGTGTGAACTGGAAGCGGAGTGCGGTGTGGACTGGAAGGGATTGCGGTGTGGACTGGAAGCGGAGTGCGGTGTGGACTGGAAGCGGAGTGCGGTGTGGACTGGAAGCGGAGTGCGGTGGGACTGGAGCGAGTGCGGTGGGGACTGGAAGCGGAAGTGGCGGTGTTGTGGACTGGAAGCGGAGTGCGGTGTGGACTGGAAGCGGAGTGCGGTGGGGACTGGAAGCGGAGTGCGGTGGGGACTGGAAGCGGAGAGAGGATTGTAATAAGAATGAGGAAGGAGGTTGGAAGCACACTGAAGCGTCGAAAGGATAGTGAGGATGAGGATGGGCGGCGACTTCATTTTATTCGAGTCGTGCTAATCAAGTTCGTTCCCAATATTCTCAGTAAAACTCAGCGAATCAAGCTGTGCGAGATCCGACTTCATCAGCTGTTTCTATCGTCCTCCTCTCACCAGCAAATCCTCTGCGCAGATGACATCCTTCACAATCGCTTCCATTGTGAAAGCTACAGGTTGTAACTTCTCTGCCCTTCTTTTTAACTTAATGGCGAAGATCTATTCTCAATCGGCCAAATCACTGAATCGAAGCATTGACTTCTTTTCTTCTTCTAACTCTTTCACATCACCACCTTCGTTTGTCGCCTTAGTTCCCTTCCGGGTCCTCTTCCTGCAGAAAGTCAATTAATTTTCCTGACTCATCGCAGAGAGGTTATTATTCTTACTTGGATCGACGTCGTTATTTATCTATATGGTATTTATATTTACATTTATTACCTTGCATTGTTAACCGAAACTTGAAAAACGTGGAATGAGCGAGGTAAACCACAGCTGAGCTCGAAAAAATTCAATCCACACCCCAAATGTCTTCCCCGATCGCCGCGGTTGTTTGTGTGTTTCCCTGCTTTCTTCAGTGATGAGTTTGCGACCTCAGGATATATTTAGAGGGATATTGATTTGGTAAGAGTACGGTATGAAGAAACAAGAGGTCCACACGAGGAATAGGAGGGGCTAGATGGAAAGTTTGTCATTCCCACGTGTACACAAGGGAGGATGTGCACTGCTTTGCTCGCTTGGATTTTAATCAGAAATTATAGGAAGTCGACATCTCTCACCCATGAATATTTCTCACATTTCCTGTATTTTTGTGAGTCTCATTTCCATCCGGGAACATAACAATTATTATGGTTAACCATGTGGAAGTTGCCACTCTTTCGTCTAAATGCTGAAACTTATGTTCTGCAAAACTCATGCTTTCTGGAAGCGCAGTACGTGCAAGCAGTGGAAATGCTGCAGTGAGTGCAGGCAGTGGTGAAGGTGCAGTGAGTGCAGGCCATATTGAGGGTGCAGTGAGTGCAGGCCATGGTGAAGGTGCAGTGAGTGCAGGCCATGGTGAAGGTGTAGTGAGTGCAGGCTGTGGTGAGGGTGCAGTGAAGTGCCAGGCCATATGAGGTGGGCAGTGAGTGCAGGCCATGGTGAAGGTGCAGTGAGTGGCAGGCCATATTGAGGGTGGCAGTGAGTGCAGGCCATGGTGAAGGTGCAGTGAGTGCAGGCATGGTGAAAGGTGGTAGTGAGTGCAGGCAGTGGTGAGGGTGGCAGTGAGTGCAGGCGCATATGAAGGTGCAGTGAGTGCAGGCCATAGGTGAAGGTGCAGTGAGTGCAGGCCATGGTGAGGCGGCAGTGAGTGCAGGCAGTGGTGAAGGTGCAGTGAGTGCAGGCCATGGTGAGGTGCAGTGAGTGCAGGCAGTTGGTGAGGGGTGCAGTGGAGTGCAGGCCATATGAAAGGTGAGTGAGTGCAGGCCATGGTGAAGGTGCAGTGAGTGCAGGCCATGGTGAAGGTGCAGTGAGTGCAGGCCATGGTGAGGGCGCAGTGAGTGGGCAGGCAGTGGTGAAGGTGGCATTCGAAGTGGCAGGACAATGGTGAGGGTGCATGTGAGTGCAGGCCCATGGTGAAGGTGCAGACAGTAGGGGAGGGAGCGGTGAAGCAGCAATGGTCGGCTGCAGCGAGTGCAGGCAATGGTGAGGGACAGCGAGTGCAGGCAATGGTGAGGGTGCAGCGAGTATAAGGCCATGGTGAAGGTGCAGACAGTGAGTTAGGGAAGCGTGAATGCAGGCAATGGTCAGGCTGCAGCGAGTGGCAGGCAATGGTGAGGGTAGCAGTGAGTGCAGGCCGTGGTGAGGGTGCAGGCGAGGGTGCAGGCCATGGTCAAGCTGGAGCGAGTGTAGAGGTGGTTGGAGGGTGCAGCAATAGAGATAGGTAAGAATGAGGGTCTGTGAGATAAGTCTTTGTGGGCGATGAAACGATTAAAATATGTGATTCTTCATTGCTGCAGGAAGGCATAGAGTTCTCGTGCAATTTTGAAGGAGCAAGGAGTGAGGGACATTTAAGGAAGGTAAATGACATCATATCAGGTCGTAGTGGAAGAGCTGAAACACGGCAGCTGAAAAGAAAAGGGTTGTGAGGTATTTCCGTTTTGTGACTCTCCCAAGATTAGGAGATGATATAGAAATTATGAGCAGAGCGATAAATGTCAACACATGGCTGGAAACATGGTGTAGAGAGGAAGGTTTTGCATTTAAGAGGCAGTGGGAATCATTGCAGGGACAAAGGGGACGCGTTTTAAGGAGGAGAGGAACTGGAGGACAGGATAGAAGGCTACAAGGTGTATTGGTGTGATAGGAAGGAGAGGGATAGGAGGAGGAGAAAGTAATCTGGGAAAAGGACAAACAGAAAGTTGGTCAATCCTGATCCTTCCTAAAAGTTTTCTTCGATATCCATCTTGTCCACCACATGTATCTTCCCCTTCCCTTCATTCCTTCCCACACCCAGTTTGTCCAGTCTCCCTCTAATTTGTCCTTACCAACCTAGCTGTTTGGTGTCCACCCTTCTCTGTTGTTGATCAAACAGTAAAAGGTGATAATTAAGGAGGAATTAATGTGGGAGGATTCTGTAATGGGTAGAGATGAGAGATTGTAAAAACAGAAGATAAACTAGGAGTCTTTTAATAGGGCTCAAAGTGTGAAGAAGAGGAAGGAAGGAGGAGTACATGAGAATTCAAAAAGGGTATGTTGCAAGGGAAGAGTATTGTTTGGGGGGTTTTGCATTTGCCAGGATCAGATTGGGTCCAGGGACAGGGAACAGGACAGAGGCAGATGATTTTTCTGGATTTAGTGGGCAGGATTGCTTTTTAACCGCAGTTTGTAGAAAAGCCACGAGGGGGAGTGCAGTGTTCGACTCGCTTTTAAGTAACGATCCCAATATGGTGGGGGAGGTGAGGGTTGGGGAGCATTTTAGAAGCAAGTGACGTTTGTGGGTACATAAAGGGGGCAATGTGTGAAGGGGCAGTGTGAAAGGGAATGTAGTGTGCACATCAATGTAATGCAAGAATTATGTTAAGGGTTTAGAGTTCAGGATAGTAGAGTAAGGCTATTAGATTTGCAGGAATGGTTAACCTGGAGGGTATGAGGAAGACAGTTGGGTGATGTATGATTGGGAGTAGCTAACAATAGACAGTCAGCATCAGAAAAAATGGAAACCTTCAAGGAAGCAAATGTGTGTCGACGTGCAGAGTAAAGTAACATTCCCAGCATGAGGTGTAAACTAGAAGGAAGACAAGGCCAGGGGTTGAGTAGTGAGATAGGAAATGCTATTGAGGAGAAGCAGAAAGGCATTTAATGAGGTATAATTACCAGGGAATCCTAACTGCTCACCTCCATCATTTGTCCCTCGCTTTTTCCTGCCTGTGGAATCAATTTCTCATCCTCTTCATCTCATATTCACCTCAAGGTCTTGCAAGACAGCCTTGTTCACCAACAAATCACAGTTTGTCCCTAATTGGATTCACGAAAAAAAATTTTCACAAAAATATTGGTTTCACGAAAAAATAATTTCTGAAAAAAAAGTGACACTATATTCGTTATTGTTGTGCGTCTGTCTGTCCTGTCTGCTGTATGTCTGTCCTGTTGTCCAGAGATAGCTCCCGGGTGGGTTTTGATCGCGATCGAGCAAATTTGTGGGAGGTTTATTAATGATGATTCTAGTTGTGTTTTCCTGAGAATGGGCGTGATGCGCCGCATTATGGGGCGGAGCCACGCCCAAAACGTGGTTTTTAGGGGGGTAGCCGATTTCAACTTTGCATCTTCTGCCTAAGGGGTTTGTCGAATCTGGCAGGGGTTTCGGTATTTGGTTGCCAATGGCACCTGCATAGCCCCACGGAGCTCGATTTTTCATTTTCGTCCCAAGGTCAAGGCCACAAGGTCACGAACTTAGAAAACTTCGAATTTTGAACATAAAAATCCATACGACTGCCCAAACTTTTGAGAGCTAGGAATGACAATATTTTTTATGGCATAATCTTGAGGTCATTCCCCACCTAAAGTCTTGAAACCATTTTGCTTCTATGCTCGAATCACCTTGCCCGTGGCGCCGCCTCAGTTTGTTTTTTAACGCTGATATTCATCAAAGTAGGATAATCGCGAGGAGTGCGAAAATGCCATTAGCCTATATGAACGTTATATTGTTCCTGGAATGTTTCGCAGAGGAAGTTTTGCACCAAAGGTCATAATCCTTGACCTTGACCTTTAAAGTTCACCAAAGGTCAATTTTCAAAAGTTGTGGGAAATCGAACACGGGTTTTCGACCTTCTTCTACGAACTAAACTCCAATAAGCTATAGCACGTATCTGTTTCCTTATTTTATAAATGTCCACAACATTGTTTTTGTGACCTTTAAGGTTAATGCAAAGGTCAAATTATTGAAAGTTGTTTGAACGAAAACCCGGGGTTTCGACATTTTCCAGCTTAATAACCTGTCACTCATATCCAGATCATGTTTGAATCATTTTTATAACTTGGTCAAACATTATCACATCTGTCTCATGCCTTGACTTCTGAAAACAATCTACATCGTCAAATATCGCTCGTGAACCATCGTCGTCTCCAGACTTGTCATAAACTCACGATCTTTTTAACCCTCGTCTTTTTTTTGTCCCTCAACCCCTCACTCTCAGTTTCCCAATCCTTCCCGTCATACCCTCTACTCTTGACTCTGTGTTTATGTGCACCTGAGAAGGGTAGGAAGGTTCTTTCAACACTCGACTGCTGATGCAATTGGACCGACGGCATCAGGTCACATATCCCAAAAACTCTCTTGCTCTCTTTTCTCTCTTTCTCGTCTTTCTCAATCTTTCTCACTCTTTTCTCTCTTTCTCCCTTCTTTGCTTTCTCTCTCTTTCTCGCATAGATTTTCTTTCTCTCTTTCTGCTCTTTATCTCTTTCTCTCTTTCTGCTCTTCATCTCTTTCTCCCATCTTCTCTCTTTCTCTCTTTCTCCTCTTTCTCTCTCTCTCTCTCTTCTCTCTCTCTCTCTCATCTCCTCTCTTCTCTCTCTCTCTCTTCTCTCTCTCTCTCTCTCGTCCTTTTCCTGTCCATTGTGGCTTGGTTATATCTTTCATTTTGGAAATCTTCAACATCACTGCAGTATAAAAAGGTGCAAAACATAATCCTCAACTAGCAGACCCGGTCAGCTTATTCCAATAATTAGGCAAGTTCATGGAATCACTTATCACAATTTATTGATCCCTTCCTTTTCGTCCAACACACCCATCTCAGTCACCAATTTTGTTTCAGACCAGGTCACTCCACCTTAGACGGTGGCTTCCACTCACCGCCACCAATGGATGGAGGCCGTCATGTCAGACATGAGTTCAGAGCCGTCTCTTGGACACATTTCGTGCTTTTGTATGCAGTTTGGATTCTGCCTTACTCTCCAAACTGTCTGGCATGTGACATCCAAGCTGGAATCCAACACATTGGGTTTTACTTGATTTTTCTTTCCCCTCTTTTTTACGCTTGTAGGCAACTGTGACATCAACGGACTCCTCTTTTATCTCCTCTCCCTGTCAAGCCAAGCAGTGTTTTTGGTCCAGTCTATTCTATCTATCACCTATGATCTTCTCTGGCCTCTCTGGAAAATTCCTCTTTATTATTTGCTGTGACTCCAGTCTCTGTCCGTGGACATCCTCATCTTTTCAGACAGGGCAGGCTGCCACCTTTCCTTCTTCAGACTTTGACAAAATCACATCGAATCAACATTTGGATATGTCTTCAATCCTGACAAATTTCTACTCTCACTATCTCTCTGAAGGACATCCAGCAACCCTCCTCTTGAGGAGGTTCTCGTATTCAGCTCTGGGTATCACGTTAGCCATGATCTTTCTTGGGCAAATCCACATTTCAAGTGGCCTCCAGCCAGCCGATGGGCATTCTCGTTCTCACAAGTCCTTCCTTGGGCACTACCTTGAACTACTCCACCTACAAAGCCTTCATCGCAAGCTAGATGGAGTACTGCTGTAGCCTGAGGGTTGGCTCCCTTGCCTCACATGTTCTCTCGGCTTAACGCTGTGGAAAACCAAGGCCTTAAGATCATTCAGAATCCCCCATGAGGAAGCTGAGTCCATGAGCGTTAGACTTTCCCATTGCAGAGAGCGTGTGGTGATCTCTCTTGTCTTCTCCTGCCTTCCTCTTTCTTATCTTGCCCACCCTCTGCTCTTTCCTTGCTTTGCCCGCCCCCCCCCTCCAGGTTTTTTTAGGGTTACACGGTCCTCCTCAACCCCCTTTCTGGTGAAAACGATAAATCAGGATCACTG
>JAXMNL010001812.1:577-14858 GCA_035128595.1 Eptatretus atami
AATTGCATACTCGTCATACAGTTTTTGACGGATCGGGCTGAAAATTTTTGACAAAGAGGTCGATTATAATCCGCATAAAAGCCTGGAAGCCCATTTTTGATTTTCAAAAAAATATATTTTATAGGATTTTTCTAACATTTTAAAGTCCCGTTGCTAGGCAACGGTGGTGTCCACAGCAACGGTGCTCAAAAGCATAGAACGAGATCCTGGCATGAACCCACCTGTCAAGTTTCATCAAAATCGGTCCTTGACTACTTTTTCAGATTGTGACGAATTAACAAAAAAACACGTTCTTTGATCATAACTTGAATAATTTTTTCCTCCAATTTTCATGACTGTTTTAGTTGTTTTGGATAGATTGTAAGATGGAGGGGACATTTCCTTATTTTTACTGTTTAATCCAATAAATGCTGGTGGTCAATCTTTCCCCAAGGTCAAAATGGTGGTCCGAAAAAAATATAACCATCATTGGAATCACGGACCAACGGGAAGGTCCTGGTGACCAAGATCAAGCTTCCCTCCATCAAGGTGGATTGGGGGCGGAGGGTGGAAAGAAGAGATGGACCAACCTTGACGATCGTTTTGTATTACAGAGATATCTAGTTCACTCTTGTTTCTTACAAATGTGAGTGTGCAGTAGACGAGGTACAATGAGATGAAATTTTCCCCAGATATAAAACATGTCATCAGTGTCTGTTAAGACACTATTTAAAAGCCCCCCGATTGACAGGATGTGTCAAATATTAACGGATACTTTGACTGCATTCGAAGAATATTATATACTAGGACGACCCTGTGTGAACCCGTACGGGGTTCCCGTGTAGCACGCCGGTTGCATAAAAAAAATTATTTCAAAAAAAGCCTGAAGGGAAGAGAAAAAAATAATACCAATATAGCTCCAGGGAACTGTTACCGCTGAGGTTGTTTGCATTGATCAATACATCCCGAAGAGAGTACTTGAACTGAATCGAGGAGAGGGGAGGGGGGAATGGAAATTGATTTTTTTAATAATTTTTTTCGTTGCCCGATTTTAAGAAATATTGATATTGCGCTGTGTCAAGTGAATAAAAAACGAGAGAAAAGAAAGTCGAAGAAATTAGTGGGCGTAATCTTCTAAACACATTTTATTTGTTATGAAACAGGGAAGTATTAGATCAAAATGGCGGTTTTATTTATGCTTTAAAATAAATCGTTCATTTGTCGATACAAATTTTGAGATTTAAAATAATCATTCAAGGAAGAAAAAAAATGATAGCTCCAGGAAACTATACCGCTGGGTTGTTTGCATTGATCAAAAATAATCCCGAAGAGTACTTGACTGAATCGGGAATTGATTTTGAATAATTTTTTTCGTTGCCGATTTGAACGAAACTTGAGACTGCACACCGCAGGAGAATGGGAAGTTGAGTATGAGCAAAAGATTTGTTGCGTTATTGTGTACCGTTTTGGCTGTATTTTCGGGAACATACATACATACATACATGCATTACATACAAATATACAAGATGAGAGAGTTTTTAGTAATATATGAAGATGACCTGGTCGAGGCTCGTATGAGAGCTACCACACAACGCACAGCAAAGGCGGGGGGGGCATGAACAAGAGGGCGGAGTGGGAAGGACAAAAAGGGGAACAGAACATAGGAGATCTGTGAAGGAGAGTGCATGGGCAGGGAACATGGGGTGTACAAAGATGGACACTACAGGGACTTTCAAGTCCTTGACACTACAGGAACTTTCAAAGCCTTCCACTACAGGAACTTCAGGAAGGAAAGCAGGGAATTTGAAGTCGGTGGGTTTGGAATGGATTAGCGGGGTAGAAAAGATCATCGATTTCGAGGAGGAAGATCAGAGATGGTGGTGAAACAGCTGTTGACGCCGAGAGGGAAGGTGGGATTAAAGAGAAGTGTGGAGTTTTTATTCGCAGGTGGAAAAAGGAGGATGAAAGAGACAAGGTGAGAGTGATTCTTCTTTTATTTTGTGTTAATTTACCAGAAGGAGGTTACTGGCAGACCTTGAGCATCCCTGCGCGAAATAGTGGGTGTGGGGGGGGGAGGGCAGGGGCAGATCTCAGACAGACAGGGGAGTGAGACCAGAGAGCCGACGGTTAGCAAGACAGAAAGACCACCGACCTGTCTGGGGTGAAAGAGTGAGAGACCAAAGTCTCAACCTCACCGCGAGAATCCCAATGATCCCAATGCCTTTGGTTTCCACAGCTGTGATCCGAAAAAAAGGTGAGGCGGCGCAGCGCACAGCCCAGTGGGGAGACAGGACGCATCAGGCTGCGGACGAAAGCTTTGTAATGTGGTCAGGGCTCAGGATTATGGCAGGAAGGACTGTTTGCACTTATGGAGGTCATGGCCAGTCGGCGACATTCTCGAATCCAATTCAAAACCATCGCAGGGCAGGTTGCGTAGCAATTCCAATTGTAAAAAATGAGTGCAAGTGAAAATGTACACAGGCACGAATGTGGCCAGCTGGCAGTCATCAGTTTCATTAGATTTGGCAAAAATATTCAGCACCAACACCGCATTCAGACGGAAGTGTGGCCCATGTAGATTTCCGTAGATCGAGAGAGCATCCTTAAACGAAAAAATGTGGCGATGATAAAAATTGTAGGTTTTTGAGTTACGCCATGTGAGAACGTGATGACGTCATCAGCGGAACAAGCGGCCATTTCCGTCTGAGGGGGGAACAATGCAACGGACTTCTCAGCGTGTTCCTGGTACGGAGGTGTGCTGGAAAAGCTCGTCAGCCTTGATTGTAGGAGGTCTCAAAACGTGCAAGTCTTTGCTCCCTTTACTTGTACCTTGCAGTCGTGACCATTACCCGGTTTCCTTCTTCAATACACAATGATTGAACCGAATTGTGAGGATGGAGTCGTTCTTAGAGTGGGACTGGGGTTTCTTCGGGGTGGAAAATCTAAATATCGATGTACCAGCCAAGTACCCGCGCTTCCGCTGACGTATTTAATCAAATGACCTCATGTTGATTCTTCATGGAACATCGCTTGCTTCATCCATCATTAGCCCGAGGCATCTTCCATCTGCTTGGAAGTTCAGCTCACATCATTTCAATCATGCCATTCTTGCTGATGATAATTTAGAACAGTACCAGCAAATACTGTGCGGGCCGGTGTCGGCTGCGAGCACGACCGCTAGATGAGCTAGATGATCGGCTCCACCGATCACCCGAATTAGATCGTACTTTTTCGGAAAACTCGAAAACTTCGAAAAAAAAAAGGCTGAGTCTTTGGGCCTCTCACTTCATTCACGCAGGTTGGTCGCCGTGATGATCTTTCTGTCTTCTACCTCTCCTCTCCAGCCTCGCCCACCCCCCAGCTTCATCTCGATTTGTCCCACCACATTTCCGCAGCACTCAAGGTCCCCGCAACAACCCCCTTCTGGTAAAACTACCATAATCAGAATCCTGCTCACCTTCACTCTTTCATTCCTCTTTTTTCCCGCCTTTGGAATTCAATCCTCACTCTATTCATCCCATTCTTCCTCCAGCCTTCAAAACAAGACTGTTCACCACCACCTCTTTTTCATCCCCTTTCCAAATCCTCGATTCTTTTCTACCCCGATAATCCACCCAAGCGCCACCTCCTTCAAATTCCCTGCTTTCTTCCTAAAGTCCCTGTTATGTCATCTTCTATTCCCATGCTTCCCCGGTCCCATCCCTTCCTTCCACAGATCTCCTGAATGTCTCTTTCCCCACTGTTTTAGTCCTTCCCACTCCCTCCGCTCTGTCTCATTGTCCCCCTTGTTGCTGCGTTGTGTGTTTAGCTCTCACACGGCCTCGACAAGGTATACAAAAAATAAAAAAACCCAACAGTCGGGTTTCCCTTTCGGACGAAGTTCGCCAACAGTGTTCGACCACGTGGGTAGGGTTCGATTGCCAATTTCAATTTACCTAAAATACCCCACGTCGTCCAACTACGGGGAAATTTCACCCTCGACAGCACCCGAACGGAACAAAGCGCTAACGTACTCGAACCGTGTGACCGAGCGGACCGTCACCAAATTGTCCTGTCGGTCCAATGTCCCCTACGCGGGACAACGGGCCTTACTAATTTTCCAACACGCAGCACGCGAACCAATGGAGAAGAAAGGACACGAACGAGCTGATACATTTCACAAATGGGGAATTTATTCACAATGGGGAAATGAGGGAGGCATGCAAGTTCAGAGTTATCCGAATATTAATAAGCACGTATGTACAAGCAAAAAGCACTAAACAATTCATACTTATGGAATTCGCCACAAACACACACACGCACACACCCAAAAGAATCGGACCAAAGTGGTCTATTATTCGGACTCCAGCCCGGAGGACAGTCGAGCTGAAGACCAGTTCTGTCTGGACCTTTCGGCTCGTTGCGGTCTTCAGTACCAGGTCCTCGGGGGCAGGACTGGACCCCAGCACGATCCAGGACCGCCCTCACGGACCGGGACTCAGAGCAACGAAAGTCGCAGGGCAAAGGCTGGCAGGAGAAGTCCCTCAGTGCAACCGACCAGCTCTGCGCGCAGACGCTTTCACACTCAACACCATGCACCGAAACTTACCTCTTGCACGTAGATCGTTCTTCTTTGCCAGAACCCCGCACGCGCGCAGACCACCCCATAATTATACCCCTCAAAGAGGGGGGTTCGCCTCCTCGCGACCCCTCCCTCTCTCACCCCTCTCCACTGGCCGGTTTTGGCGCAAATTGCTCGCGTCATCTCTCTCACTGGCCAAAACGAGCGGCAAGTTCCGTCGTTCGCCTGATTCCGTTCAAACTTGGCAAAGTACATCACATGTATGGCAAACACGTGAAACTTTCATTATATTTTTCATTCTGATCAGAGGATGGCCGACTGTTGGACTGTGACTGTGAACTGTTGTTTTGATGTTACATCAATCCAAATTGATTGATCGAAATAAAACCATTGGAGGAAGAGAAGGATTGATGTTGGAAGCGATGATGGATTCCATAACCTTACTGATGATGTGGAGAGCCTGAGGTCTGCAGTTGCAAGGATGTTTTTGCACCTTTTTATTAGCAGGGCTGGTAATTGTTTGCATCTGTCTCCGGATATCTTAAAAGTTCCCCGATATCCCGATATGTACCCCAAAATCTTCAAAAGACAGTGGATGGAGGTCTTGAATGATGAGTGTGGTTGTTGCATTCATAGCCAGTTGTGTGAGATTGGTTGAACTTGTGTGGTTCATTGGTGCGATGGGAATGTTGTAGTGGTATGGTGCGATGGTGAATGTTTCGTTGGTTATGGTGCGATATTTGAATGTGTAGTGGTTATGGTGCGATGGTTGAAATGTTGTAGTGGTTATGGTGCGATGGTTGAATGTTGTAAGGTTTATGGTGCGTGTTGTAATGTTTGTAGTGTTGGTGCGATGGGAATTGTTGTTGCGGTTAGGTGCGACAGTTGAAATGTTGTTGCGGTTTGGTGAGATGGTGATGCTCGCTACGCGGTTATGGTGCGATGGTTGAATGTTGGAGGGTTTATCGGTGAGATGTTGAATGTTGTAGTGATTATGGTGATGGTTGAATATTATAGATGCTATAGTGAGATGGTTGAGGTTGTGCGTTATGGGTGAATGTGAATGTTTAGCGTTATGTGAGATTGTTGAATATGTTCACAGCTTGGTGAGAATGGTGAATGTTGTCGTGGTTAGGTGAAGATGTTGATGTTGTGGTTATGTGAGATGGTTGAATGTTCTAGTGGTTATGGTTGAGATGGTTGAATTTGTGGTTATGGTGAGATGGTTGAATGTTTCAGCGTTGTGGTGAACTAGTTGAATTTTAGTGGTTATGGTGAGAGGTTGAAGCATTGTCAGTGGTTATGGTGCGATGGCGAATGTTGTAGTTGTTATGGTGCGATGGTGTTGAATGTTGTCAAATGTTATGTGGATGGTTGATGTTGTAAGTGGTTATGGGTGCGATGGTTGAATGTTGTTCGGTTATGGTCCGACAGCTGAATGTGGTGTGTGCGGTTATGGTGAGATGTTTGTGCGTTGAATGCTGAAGGCGTTGAATGTGGATGGTCTGAGTGGAGTGTATGAATTGGTGAAGTTTGTGTGATTCTGTGAAGATGGTTGAATATTATAGTGCTTATAGTGAGATGGTTGAAGGCTTGTGGCGGTTATGGTGAGATGGATTGAATGTTGACGTTATTGGTGAGAATGTGTTGAATATTGCTCACAGCTTTGGATGAGATGGTTGAATGTTGTCGTGGTTATGGTGAGATTGGTTGATGTTGTGGTTATGGTGAGATGGTTGAATGTCCTAGTGGTTATGGTGAGATGGTTGAATGTTGTGGTTATGGTGAGATGGTTGAATTTTCCAGCGGTTGTGTTGAGATAGTTGAATGTTTAGTGTTATGGTAGAGATGGTTGATATATTGTTGCGGCAATGGTGAGATGGTTGAATGTTTTGTGTATGGTGAGATGGTGACATGTTGTAGTGGTTATGGTGAAGACTGTTGAATATTGTAGGCGTTTATGGTGAGATGGTTGAATGTTGTGGGTTATGGTGAGATGGTTGAATGTTGTAATGTTTATGACTGAGATGGTTTGAATATTGTCGCGGTTATGGTGAGGATGGTGAATGTGTGGCGGTTATGGTGAGAATGGTTTGAATGTTGTGCGGTTTATGTGAGATGCTTGAATGTTGTAGCGTATGGTGAGATGGTGAATATTTGCGCGCGGTTATGGCTGAGATGTTGAATGTTGTGGCGGTTATGGTGAGATGGTGAATGTTCGCGTGTAAGCGGTTAGGTGAGATGGTGAATTATGTCACAGCTTTGTGTGAGATGGTTTGAATGTTGTCGGGGTTATGGTGAGATGTTGAATTGGTGTTATGGTGAAGATGGTTGAATGTGTAGGGGTCTATGGTGAGATCGGTGAATTTGTGTTATGGTGAAGATGGTTGATGTTGCAGCGATATGTGGTGAGATGGTGAATGTTGTCTGGTTGTTATTGGTGACATGGTTGAATATTGTTGTGGCATGTTGAGATGGTTAATGTTGTTGTGGTTTATGAGTGGATTGAATGGTATTACGTGGTTATGGTGAGATGGTTGAATGTTGTGGCGGTTATTGTGGATGTTTGAATGCTTGTCCGTGGTTATGTGAGATGGTTTAATGTTGTCGTGTTTTATGGTGAGATGGTTGAATGTTGTCGTGGTTATGGTGAGATGGTTTGTGAATATTGTAAGCGGTTATGGTGAGATGGTTGAATGTTTGTGGCGGTTATGGTGAGATGGTGAAGTTGTCGGGTTATGGTGAGATGGTTGAATGTTTGTCTGTGGTTATGGTGAGATGGTTTGAATATTGTTGTGGCTAGTGAGATGGTGAATGTGTGGTTATGGTGAGTGGTTAATTTGTATGGTTATGTGAGATGGTTGAATGTTGTCGTGGTTATGTGAGATGGTTGAATGATTAGTGGCTATGGTGAGATGTGAATGTTGTGGTTATGTGAGATGGTGATGTGTTGTGGTTAGGTGAGATGGTTAATGTTGTAGTGGTTATGGTGAGACTGTTGAATATTGTAGCGGTTAATTCGGGGAGATGGTTGAATGTTGTGGTTATGTGAGAGGTGAATGTTGTAGTGGTTATGGTGAGATGTTGAAATTGTACGGTGTATGGTGAGGAGGTTGAATGTTGCAGGCGTTTATGGTGAGATGATTGAATGTTGTCGTGGTTGGTGAAGGTGAATATTGTTGTGCAATGGTGAGATGGTGATGTTTGTTGTGATTGATGTGAGATGGTTGAATTTGTAGTGGTTATGTGAGATGTTGAAGTTGTGGCGGTTATTGTGACGATGGTTGATGTTGTCCGTTGGTTATGGTGAGATGGTTTTATGTTGTCGTGGTTATAGGTGAGATGGTTGAATGTTGGCGGTGTTTGGTGAGGATGGGTTTGAATATGTGTAGCGGTTATGGTGAGAGGTTGAAGTTTGTGGCCGGTTATGGTGAGATGGTTGTTGAATGGTTGTCGGTTATGGTGAGATGTTGAATGTTGTCGTGGTTTATGGGTGAGATGGTTAATGTGTCGTGTTATGGTGAAGATGGTTGGAATATTGTGTGTGGCTATGGAGAGATGGTGAACTGTTGTGGTTATGGTGAGATGTTGAATGTTGTAGTTGGTTATGGTGAGTGGTTGAATGTTGTCGTGGGTTATGGTGAGATGGTTGAATACTTGTTGTGGCTATGGTGACGATGGTTGATTGTATTGAGTGGTTGATGTTGTTGGATGGTGAAGATGGTTGAATGTTGGTAGTGGTTATGTGAACGAGTTGTATGTATGGATGATGTAGCGTTATGGTGAGATCGTTGAATGTTGTGGTTTGGTGAGATGTTGAAGTATTGTAGTGGTTATGTGAGAGGTTGAATATTGTAGCGGTTATTGGTGAGTGGTTGAATATTGCAAGCGGTCTATGTGAATGGTTGAATGTTTGTGGCGTTAATGTGAGATGGTTGAATGTTGTACGGTTTGGTGAGATGTTAATATTGTGACAGCTTGGTGAGATGTGATGTTGTCGTGGTTATGGTGGATGGTGAATGTTGTGGTTATGGTGGATGGTTGAATGTTGCAGCGATGTGGCTGAGGGTTGAATGTTGTCGTGTATGGTGAGATGGTTGAGTATTGTTGTGCAATGGTGAAGATGTTGAATGTTGTTGTGGTATGGTGAAGATGGTTTGAATGTTTATGGTATAGGTGAGATGGTTGGATATTGTGGCCGGTATGGTGAGATGGTTGAATTTTGTGGGGCTCGGTTATTGTGAATGGTTGAATATTGTCGTGGTTATGGTGAGATGGTTGAATGTTGTCGTCGTTATGGGGAGATGGTTGAATGTTGTGTGGCTTAATGTGAGTATGGTGAATATTGTAGCGAGTATGTGAGATGGTCGTTATGTTGATGCGGATGTGATGGTTGAGTTCGGTTATGGTGAGATGGTTTGAATGTTGTCGGTTGGTTGAAAGAGTTGATTGGGCGGTTATGGTGAGATGGTTCGAAATTGTCACAGCTTGTTGAGAGGTTGATATGTTGTTTGTGGTTATGTGAGATGCTTGAATGTTGTGGTTGATGGTGAGATGGTTGAATGTTGCAGCGGTTGTGGTGAGATAGTTGAATGTTGTAGTAGTTATGGTAGATGGGTTGAATTTGTGTGTGGCATGTGAGATGGTTGAAGTGGTTGTTGTGGTTATGGTGAGCATGATGAATGTTGTTGCGGGCTTGGGGTTGTATTGTTGTGCGGCCGGGTCTCGGTGCGAGCATGACCTATAAGGGGAGCAGTGGGGTCGGCTCCACGAACACCGCGAATTTATGGTTCGTCCTTTCAGATTAAAATCCGAAAGGTCACGGGACCCTTATCGAACCGAAGATCGCCAATTAGGTCGACACGTGGGATAGGTAATTGCCAATTCAATTACAGTACCTATTTACCCACGCTCGTCAAACTACATGCGGAAATTCACCCTCGGCAGGACTGCGCGATCCCGGCCGTTTACCGAGGCCGGATCCGAGTCGCTACCCCGAGCCGGAGTAGTACCAGAACCCTGCCGGCCAATTTGCAGCGAATACGGGCAAACATGAGGCCTCCTAATTCCCGTTCGCGCGTGGCAATTCAATGATAAAAGGACAGGACGAGCTTGGGAATTCAACAGAGGGGATTTATTTACAATGGGGGGAAGGGAAGCATACAAAGATGCAGATGTTATCCGAATAAGCAACATGCAACCAATGTACAATGAAAAACACTTCATCAATGCCGACTTAACGAGGGCCATGGACCACACACAACATACACAAAGAAAATGAACCTCATGGGTCTTCAAGTCAGTAAGAGGCGGGCGGGGTACTCTGTCCCGCCTCGTGCGGTCACACCGACCCGAACCTCCACGTGGAACTCGAACCTCCACGACCTTGGGTTGCCACACCAAGATTCAGACCGCTCTCGAAACGACGATACCTCCATGAAGCGCTGTACGAGAACCACAGACCGCACGCAATCGCCACCGATCTCCCCTACTCGCAACGCTGGTCAGCCAACCACAATCCCTCTTCTTTTGGGAGGAGGGCTTCTTCTCCCCCACCATCGCCTCCTGATTGGATAGTGGTGTCAGGCGACTCGTGTGCGGTCTCATCGATTGGCTGCGGGGCATGTGTGGTGCTCGCCCTCCGCTCATCTGGCTTGGAGGAACACGCCGCTGCCCTCCTTGGAGCGAGCCTTCGACCCGAGGCGCACAGAAGGCTCCCAGTCCTCAACCAAAAACACGTGCGAATATGGACCGGATTCGAGTCGGAAGTGAGTTCGTTGTGGATGTAGTAGTAGTAGCTGTAGTTGTTGTTGGTGGTGAAAAGAAGTCGACGATGGGCGTTTGTTGTCGTGTTGTTTGTGTGTTGCAAAAATCCTAATATAAAATACTTCAGCAATGCGCACGTACCTTAATTCCATCTAGAGACATTGGGAAAGGAGCGATCTATCCACATTTAACTAACGAATAACTAGAGCTACGGGGACCTGCGAATGTTTGAGTGCTCATGGCTGCCAGATTCGTAAACAGTATGTTTATGCACAGCCCGAGGGGAGCGGGCGGCTTCGCAAAACCGCAACAATTTTATAACGATGGAATGGGTTTTCCCCCACCCTAAACCCATCCCCTTGATAAAACTACACTGGTACATAAATCCATACTTGGGGTAACCTTAGCCATCTTGAAAAATTTTGGTTTGAGTTGCTTCAGTTTGTTTGTTTTTTGAAGAATATTATGAACAAGCAAACACGAACTGAGCTTTATAATGAGACAGAAATTCAGAGAATTGCAGATGAGTGCGGATCTCTTGCACGGTCTTCAGTGCAAGTACTCGACCTGTAAGTAATTAAAACCATTGGCTCTCAAGTAGTCTGCGCCACTGTTTCATCATATCCCGAAACATTTTACATTCGTTAATTTTAAATTAAAACAATTGGTTCGCCAGGCACAACAAATCCCGCCATTTAAGGCATAGTTATTTTTGGGGAATCAAAATTTTTTTAAATTTGAACATCCTTAACCCCGATCTTCAAATATGCACTTTTCACTATACGGAATGGGGATGATGTATAAGTGACAAATAGAATAAGAGTTCACTATATAGCTTAGTTTGAAGTAAATCAGATCATTTTGACAAGTTATGAAGCGAAAAACATTTTGATCTTTTCGGTGATCCGATCCTTGCACTTTGATCAATTGGACCCAAAAGTTAATGGGGTCTCCAACGGTTCATTGCCCACTGTGGATTAAATTTCGTCTGTCTCTCTAGCCTTTTGCCGTAAACCTTGCTAACAGACAGACAGAAACAAACAAGCGGTAGGCGCGACATGGTGGGTCGCGACATAATTGCATACCTCGTCCATACAGTCTTTTGACGGATCGGGCTGAAAATTTGCACAACCGAGGGCCTCGATTATAATCCGCATAAAAACCTGGAAGCCCATTTTTGATTTTCAAAAAAATATATTTATAGGATTTTTCTAACATTTAAAGTCCCTTGCTAGGCAACGGTCGGTGTCCAACAGCAACGGTGCTCAAAAAGCAATAGAACGAGTCCTGGCATGGACCCACTGTCACAGTTCATCGAAATCGGTTGACTCTCTGACCTCTCAGAAGCTGTCGCATAGACATACAAACAAACAAACTAAAAAAAATGACGTGAATGGACACTCCTATTTTTGAAGGACTACATTTGAAAAATAAACTAATCAAAAATCGGTCTCGTAAAGTTTTCTAAATTTCGAAGTGTTAATTCGAAGTCTTCGTTCTCCACCATTCAAAACTGATGACAAGTATTGAAATATGTGAACGCGGTTTTGGTCGGCCCGCGCTAGCAACGGGTGGTTTGCTTAGCAACGAAACTCCAAACGCGCACACTCCCAGCTCAATATGGCACCTCTGCGCCAAGTTTTCTTGAAATCGGTTGCTGGTTTTGTACTGTGGAAGCATCGCGTTTGCAGACACACTACACACACACACACACACACACACACACACAACACAACACGGAAAACCCGACAATAAGGGATATCTTGCGGAATCCATAAACTGACCACGTGATCTATGTGCTGTGGATTCACGATTGTGGATTTATTTCCAACGACGTGTGTAATACACTTGTTTTGGAGCCTGCTCTGCACTTCCTGTTTCAACAGGAACAGGATGAAACCACGGTGGAGATGCCACCAGGACTGCAGGAAGGACCCCTGAAGGTTTGTTCACGCAGACGCCTCATCTCGAGCTGTCCTCAAATACCAGTGCCAGTTCTGCACCTGACTCAGCAGTGGAGGTACAATCCATCAGAACCTGGGCAGGTCCCAATCTGAATATTTTCCCTTCGGGGACTTTCATTGCGAATCGGCCGTGCCAGAGAAACATACGGCGTGGTGGGGACCGTTTGTCTCGATTGTACACCCGGACGTTGTCCCAAGAATCCGAGTGGTTAAAAGCAGGATTTCATAGTTACTTTTTCAACGAGCCCGTCTCCTTCAGGGTTCGGTCTTGGAGACGTACACGCCTGGATATGTGGTTCGGATTCTGGCTAAGTCATGGTATGAAGGTGAGATATGACTGTGTAGCAAAGCGTACCAATGAACCCTTTGGTATTAAATCTCAGAACGGTTTTAAAGTCTTTAATGCTCGTGGTCCAAAAGGGAACCGAAATAATGCTTTGGAGTATGTTGACGTCTCTGACTGGTCTTACATGATGACAACGGATTTCAATAACATCTTCGTTATATAAATGGAACTAGTTAACCTGGTTTTTAAAACATATTGATCTGCAGGTAGTGGACAATATTGCAAACCCCTGGTAAAAATGAGTGTTACTTGAAGCAACGGCTTCTACCAGGCTTGGCGCCATGTGGTAATTAGGCCTAAGTTCCATTTGCCACGGCGGCCGTGGGGTCTCAAATCTACGGCCACTAGCAATTTAACGGCGGCCGCAGTCATTTCCACGAGTCACACAATGTAGCAGATCACATATTCTTTTATTATTCGGGGAGCAAGCACGCGTATTTAGAATTGTAGAGACCCGAAAACGTAGAGATTGCCCCCCCCGTCGATTTGATTGATGCGACTGTGACTTAAGGGCCCTGCGGCGGCCGTATAATTTCAAGCAGACGCAAGGTTAGCCTCAAGGTGCCGCAAGGCGACCGCAGGGGGGCCCGAAGGCGAACGTGCGGCCAGATGGACGGTAACGAATGGGTTAATATTTTTTTACCAGTTTTTTTTTTCGGCTTGTCGAATTGCTTACGGCGAACGTAGAAATGAAAAAAGTTTATAACTCCGCGTTATAATTCCACGGCGACCCCTACGGCCTGTTAATATAGCCAAACGGCGTAGGGCCACCCTGAGGCCACCGCAGAAACTCTGCGGCCGCGCACGTTTTCTGTCAATTCAGAGGGCGTACGGCCGCCGTATCCTCGCCGTTAGAGCAAATGTGACTTAGGCCTTAAGCAATTGACATCCCGGCATGCTTAGGGTCACGTATAATATGCTGCACAGGCCTGGTTGCCCATAATTATGGTGGCATGGCTGCAAGAGGAAAAACCTTCAGTGATGAGTTTTTCCCCGTTTAGCAGCTTGTTTGCCTTGTTGTGTGTATTCTTCATGCTTTATTTTCCCCCAATCTCGTCTATTTTTTGATCTTTGACTTTTTCTCTGGTTCGTCTTGTGTTCGGTCATCTTTCCCTTCCTGCTTTTCCCCGACCTTCCTCTTGTCTGGTAGGCCTTGTCCACCCGGGCAGTAAGTTAGCCTCATTTTTCTTGCCACCACCTCACTCCCTACCCCCCCCCCCCCCCACCCCCCCCCCACCCCCCGTTCCTGGTGTTGTTCCCGCCCTCCCCCAGGACTCCGCATTGACGAGCAGGCACCATAACTGCTTCTATTCAAGTTTGAGAAGGCGGGATCCGTTCCACAAGTACTGGTATTGTTGCTGCCTGTTGGAGTTCAAGGCTCGGGATGTTTTTTGTTCCCCTTTAGCCCGTGGATTTGATGGTACCCTTTCATTCATCTGAAAGGCTTACCGACGTTTTGGCGGAGTGGACTAATCTGCCTCAGTCAGCAGGGTCTCTGCTGAAGGCAAGAAAAATTCCCTCTCTGACCATGAGGGGTCGTGACAGCCCCTCCTCCACAATGTAGAGTTTTTATTTAGTTATTATTTATTTTTTCAATAGGTTACACTTGGCTGTGCCTTAGATGGGTTTGAGGGTAAGAGGATAGTTAGCAGCTGAAATGTGAAT
>JAXMNL010001814.1:2135-14128 GCA_035128595.1 Eptatretus atami
TCTACAGTCCTCCGCTCTACCAACTGAGCTATCGAAGGAGTTAATGTTTCTTTTTAAAAAAAAATTAATTGAAAAAAGGTTAATCTTTGTAATGGATGGGAGTGTTGTGGATTTTTCACCCACCCCGTTGTGATCGTTGAAGGATTCTTCATGGTTGATTGTAAAATCCTATTTAACTTCAGGCAGAGTTCAACGTTTGTCCGATTTGGTTCAAAAATCCTGCATAAAACCCACCCGGACTGATAACCGATGTCCACACAAGTCCTTTCTTTGTGAAACAATTTACTTTCTAATTTATCCACCCATCACTCTCACCCTCGTACAATGAACTTAAGAATCCCCATTTGTTGCAATATTATTTGTTCTATTCATTATTCTTACTTTAGTTAACAGTTAAACCAACCCGATTCAGTTCACTTCCACAATTATACATGAGATTTTATTCTAACTTGGCTTGGTCAGTCCAAGGAGTACAAGCCACTGAATACCATACTTCCTCACGTGCTTGCACATGAACACTTTACATTTCAAAGCATTTTTACTTTCATGAGGAGAGTGGTGGGGGCTATCAATCCAGTGCAGACGTGCCTTTTGGAGAGAACCACTACGTACATTTCGAGGCAAATTTCGTCTGTTATCAGCCCAGTCACACCGCTCCAGACAAGACATTTATCAACATTAGGGCAAAAGTCTCTTGACCCAAAAGGACAGCCAATTCAACTTATAGCATAAAACGTACTTTTTAAAGCTCCATTTTTACAATTTAGAATACATTAATATAAATTTTCCTCCACAGGGAGGAAGGGAAAGGTGGGAGGAAAGTGTGTCCCATTTTGACATTTTGAGCTTGGTCAGATAGTTTCCCTTTACCCATTCATTTCAATGGACATCCCAGAAGCAACATTTATCATCTAATCAGGTGGAAAGAAGAACACCAAAACAGGTGGGAATACCGAAAACCAAACAGGGGAATAACGAACACCAAACAGTGGAATAACAACACCAAACAGGTGGAATAACGAACACCGAACAGGTGAGAATAACAACACTGAAACAGGTGGAAAACGAACACTACACAGGTTGGAATGACGAACACCAAACAATTGAGGATAACGAACACCGAACAGGTGGGAATAACGAACACTAAAACAGTTGGGAATGACGAAGACTAAACAGGTGGAAACGAGAACACAAAACAGGTGAATAAACGAACACAAACAGGTGGAATGACGAACACCAAAACAGGTGAAATAACGTACACTAAACAGGTGGAGAATAACGAACACTAAATAGGTGGGAATAGCGAACACGAAAACAGGTGAATGAACGAACACTAACAGGGTATAACAAACAAAACGGTGGGAGAACACTATACAGGTGGAATATGAACACCAAAGTGGAACGACAACACTAAACAGGTGTAGAATTAACGAACACTAAAACAGGTACGACGAACAATAACGAACACAAAACAGGTAGCATGGCGACGAACACTAAACAGGTGGATACGACACAACAGTGGGAATGAACTAACACCTAAACAGGTAGAAGACAAAACCACTAAACAGTGGGAATAACGAACACCAAACAGGTGGGAACGACGAACATGAAACATTGGTGAAGGCAAGTGCCGAATCTACATCAGTGAACAGGAGGAACTGATGTTTCTGCCGTTTCCCCTTCGTCAGAGGAAAATAAATGAATCACAGAGTTCTCTTTTCTTTATTCCCAACAAATTATCCTTCTGAGCCGCGACTCGAACCAGCGACCTAAGGATGACTTGGCACAATAACTCTCCAGTCCTACCGATCACTAACTGAGTTATCGAAGGACTTAACATACTTTTTTTCAATTTTTTAATTTAAAAAGTTTAATTTTGTAATGAAGGGAGGAAGGGAAAGGTGGGGGTAGGAAGTGTTTCTCCCTTTTTGATATTTTGAGGCTTGGGTCAGATAGTTTTCCCTTTTTCCCATTCATTTCAATGGAATCTCAGAAGCAAATTTATCATCTACTCGAGCGTGGGAAAGACACGAACAACCAGAAACAGGTGGGAAATAACTGAACCACCCAAAGAGGTGGGAATAACGAATTCTGAACAGGTGGGAATAACGAACACTAAACAGGTGGGATAATGAACACTAAACAGGTGGGAATGTGAACACCAAACAGTGACAATAACGAACACTGAACGGGTGGAATAACGAACATGAAACAGGTGGGAAAACGAACACCAAACAGGTGGGAAACGAACACCAAAGAGGTGGGAAAGTCGAACACCAAAGGGAAACAACGAATTCTGAACAGTGGGATAAACAAACACAACAGGTGGAATAAACACAACAGGGGGAATAACGAACAATAAAACAGTGTGGGAATGAACGAACACTAAACAGGTGGGAATGACGACACCAACAGTTGGAATAACGAACACTGAGCAGGGGGGAATGACGAACATTAAACAGGTGGGAATCGCGAACACAAAACAGTGGGAATAACGAACACTAACAGTGGTAATGACGAACACGAACAGATGGGAATAACGAACACTAAACAGGTGGGAATAACGAACACCAAACAGTGGGAATACGAACACTATACAGTGGAATAAGGAACACCAAACAGTGAGAATAACGAAAACTAGCAGGGGGAATGACGAACATAAATTAAACAGTGGGAATCCGAACACAAAACAGGTGGGAAAAGGAACACTAAACAGGTGGAATAACGAACACCAAACAGGTGGGAATGACGAACACTATAACAGTGGGAATAAAGGAACACCTAAACAGGTGGGAATGACGAACACTAAACAGCGGGATAAGGAACACCAAACATGAGAATGACGAACACTAACAGTGGAATGACGAAACACTAAAACAAGGGAATGACAACACTAACAGGTGGAATGACGAACACCAAACAGGTGGAAGAACGAACACAAACAAATGGGAATAACAACACTAAACAGGTGGGAATGACGACACTAAAAGGATGGAAATAACGCATAAACAGGTGGGAATGACAACATTAAAACAGGTGGAATCGACGAACACAAAACAGGTGGGAATCTGCGAACACAAAACAGTGTGAATAACGAACACAATCATGGGTAATGACGAACACGAAACAGATGGGAATAACGAACACTAAACAGGTGGAATAAACGAACACCAAACAGGTGGGAATCGCGAAAACAAAAACAGGTGGGAATTCGACACTAATCAGTGGGAATGACGAACACGAAACAGATGGAATAACGAACACTCAACAGGTGGGAATAACGAACACCAAACAGGTGGGAATGACGAACACATAACAGGTGGGAATAAGGAACACCAAACAGGTGGAATGAACGAACACTATACAGCGGAATAAGAGAACACCAAACAGGTGAGAATACGAACACTAACAGGTGGGTATGACGAACACTAAAAGGGAATGACGAACATAAACAGGTGGGAATGACGAACATACACAGGTGGGAATCGCGAACGACAAAACAGTGGAATGACGAACACTAAACAGGTGGGAAAAACGAACAATAAACAGGTGGGAATGACACACGAAACACGGGAAGACGAAACACCAACAGGTGAGAATAACGAACACTGAGCATGTGGGAATGACGAACATTAAACAGTGGGAATCGCGAAACAAAAACAGGTGGGAATAACGAACACTAATCAGGTGTAATGACGAACACGAAACAGATGGGAATAACGAACACCAAACAGGTGGGAATGACGAACACTATACAGGGAGATAAAGGAACACCAAACAGGTGAGAAAGACGAACACAACAGTGGGAATGCAACATTAAACAGTGGAATCCTACACAAAACAGATGGAGATGAACACTAAACAGTGGAATGACGAACACTAAACCAGGGGGAATGACAAACATAAACAGTGGGAATGAACATTAAACAGGTGGGAATCCGAACACAAACAGGTGGAAGACGAACTACTAACAGGTGGGAATGACGAAACATAAACAGTGGATGACAACACTAAACAGGTGGGAATGACGAACATTAAACAGGAGAAAATGACAACATTAAACAGGTGGGAATCGCAAACACTAACCAGGTGGGAATGACGAACATTAAAACAGGTGGGAATGACGAACACTAAACAGGTGGGAATGACGAACACTAAACAGGTGGAATGACGAAACCAAACAGTGGGAAATGACGAACATCCAAACAAAATGGAATAACGAACCACTAAAACAGGGGTAAGACGGAAACACTAAAGGTGGGAATGACGAACACTAAACAGGAAACGAACATAATCAGGTGGAATCCGAACACAAAACAGGTGGAATCAACACAAAACAGTGTTGAATAACGAACACTAATCAGTGAATGACGAACCACAAAACAGATGAATAACAACACTAAACAGGGGAAAACAACACCAAACAGGTGAATCGAGAAAACGAAAACGGTGGAATATCGAACCTAATCAGTTAAGACGAACACGAAACAGATGGGAATAACGAACACTAAACAGGTGGAATAAGCGAACACCAAACAAGGGTGGAATGACGATACACTATACAGGTGGGAATAAGATACACCAAACAGGTGGAATGACGAACAACTATACAGTGGGAATAAGGAACACCAAACAGTGAGAATGACGAAACTTAACAGGTGTGTATGACGAACACTAAAAAGGTGGGAATGAACGAACATTAAACAGTAAATGACGAAATTAAACAGGTGGAATCGCGAACACAAATACAGGTGGAAGACGAAACTAAGACAGTGGGGAATAAGAACATTAAACAGTGGGAATGACGAACACTAAACAGGTGGGAATGACGAACATTAAACAGGAGTGAATGACGAACATTAAACAGTTGAGAATTGACAAATTAAACAGGTGGAATGCGAACACTAAACAGGTGGAATGACGAACACTAAACAGGTGGGTAATGAAACTAACAGGTGGGAATCACGAACACTAAACAGTGGAATCACGAAGATAATCTAACTAATACAGTGGGAATAACTAACACTAAACAGGGTGAATGACGAACATTAAACAGGTGGAATATCGGAACACTAACAACAGTGGTCTATATGACATATGACTGAAACATTGGTGAATATACAACATAACAGGTGGAATAAACAACAATTAATGCGTATACAGTAAACAGTATGAAATGCGAGTCTGATCTACGCAGTGAACAGAAGTAGAACTGATGTTCTGCCGTTTGCCCCTTCATCAGAGCAAAATAAATGATCATCATGATTCCTTTCTTTTTATTACAAAAAAAATATCCTTCAAGGCCTCAGAATTCTGAATCTCTACTGCTATAGGATCATCTTGCACGAAACCTCTACAGTCTCTCTGCATTACCAACTGGGCTATGTAGCGATTATAATGTTTTGTTTGTTTTTTTTATATTTTTTTTAAATTTTTGTCATGTGCGGAGGGAAGGGGACAGTGGGGAGAAAATCTCCATTTTCAGATTTGGGTTGTGTTCAGATAGTTCCCTTTTTGCCATTCATTTCAATGGTCCCAGAAGCAATATTATCATTCTACTCAGTGGAAAGGCGAAACACTAAACAGTGGGAATGACGAACACAAACAGGGAATCTAAACACTATGGAATGACGAACACTAAACAGGTGGGTATAATGAAACTAAACAGTGGAATATAACTGATATCACAAAAATAGGTGGGAATAACCGAACACAATATGGAATCGAACACTAAATAGGTGGAAAACGAACACTAAATAGGTGAATACGAACACGTAATAGGTGGAAAACGACACAAATAGGTGGAATAACGAACACTTAAACAGTGGGAGATTAATACGTTAACACTAAATAGTGGAATGATAACCACTAATAGTGGGAATAACGAACACTAAATATGAAGATACGAACACTAAATAGTGGAGAAGAACAACAAACATTGGGAAAACGAACACTAAACAGTGGGAATAAAACTAACACTAAGCAGGTAAATCACGAGCACGAACCAGGTGAATGACAAACATTATAACAGGTGGGAATGACGAATATAACAGGTGGAATCGCTATAACACAAAACAGTTTGGGAATACGAGAACACTGAATACAGGTTATATATCTACAAAAACTATATACAAACATACAGTGGCAATGACGATATTAAAAAGTTATATCCCGCTAACATCAAAATCAGTTTCAATGTACGACATCTATAACAGGTGGAATGACGAACAACTAAATCAGTATATATGATCATATACTTAAACAGTGGTAAGACGAAATTAACCAGGTGGTTGAATCGAAAACAGTGATGACAACAGAAACAGTGAATGAACAACACTAAACAGTGTGGAGATTGAGAACATTAAAACAGTTGATATGACGAACAATTAAAACAGGTGGAAGTATCGAACTAATCGGGAAGCAAAACGGTGGAACAGAACAGCTAAGACAGTGAATACAATAACAATGGGGAATGACGAACATTAAACAGAGTGGGAATGAACACGACCACTATACATAGGTGGATGCGAACATTAAACAGTGTGGATTCTCAAACACAATAACATGTGGGGAATGACGAACACTTAAACAGGTGGGATGGACGAACAATTAAACAGTGAGGAATAACGAACACTAAAACAGGTATGACGACACTAAACAGCGGTTGGACGCGGACGATGTAACATTTGAACATATTAAACAGGTCGGGTAATGAAACTAAATAGTGCAGGAATCACTGAACACTACAGGTGGGAAGTAACGAACACTAAATAGTGGAATGACGAAACACCAAACAGGGATGGAATAACTAACTATCTATAGTGGGCATAATGGACGAACACGAAACGTATGGAGAAAGCATAACATGATCTACTTATACAGTGGAAGCACAAACAGTTTGGAACGACGAACAACTAAACAGGTGGGAATGAACGAACACTAAAGCGAGGTATACGAACACAAAACAGTGAGGAATAACGAACACAAACAACGTGAGAATAACGAACACAAACAGGTTAGAATGGACGAACACGAAATCAGTGTGGGAATAACGAACACGGAACAGGTGTGAAACTGAAACAGAAAACAGGTTGAAGCGAGTGCTCGATCATCATCTACGGAACAGGAGGAACTGTATGTTCTGCAGTTTCCCTTCGTCAGGTAGCCAAAAATAAATGAATCACAGAGTTGTCTTTCTTATTCCAACAGAATTATCCTTCGAGACGCACTCGAATCCGCGACCTCAGGATGACTTGCACATATAGACCCTCTTCCATCCTACGCATCTCACCAACTGAGTGTTTCAAAGGACTAATTACTTATTATTTTCAATTTTTATTTGAATAAAAGATTAATTTTTGAAGAAGTGAGAAGGAAAGGTGGTAGGTGTGGGAGAAGCTGTATCTTCCCATTTTGAGATTTGAGGCTTGGGTCAGATAGTTTTTCCCTTTTCCCATTAATTCAATGGGCATCCCAGAAGCAAACATTTATCATCACTCAGTGAAAGCGAACACCAAACAGTGGAATATGAACACTAATCAGGTGGGACTTTGAACACCAAACAGGTGACAATACACGAATCTGAACGGTGGGATAAGGACATGGAAACGAGTGGGAAAACGTACACCAAACAGGTGGAAAAGACTAACACCAAAGAGTGTGGGAATAACGAATCTTGAACATGTGAATTTTAACGAACTACTAAATCATGAATAATGAACGACTAAAAAAGGTGGATATGTGAAACCAAACAGACTATATATATATCTCATATCATCTACAGTGGAATAACAAACATAAACAGGTTTAATAACGAACACATAACATTTTGTGAAAGACGAACACCAAATAGGTGAATAACGAACACCAAATATACAGTGGAAGACGAACACCAAAGGAATATATCTATATATATCTATATAAAAATAACAACAAAAACAGGTGGGAATCACGAACACTAAAACAGTGGTGATAATACGAATCATATATAATCTATTTGGTTGAATGACGATAATCTATATAACATGGAATGAACACCAAACTGATATATATATATCTGAGCATTGGAATGATCTATATCTATATATATCTATCGTGGGAGTTTCTAATAGTATAAGAAAATAAAACACATAAACATTGGTTTAATATACGACACTATCATGTGGTAATACGAACACTTTAACATGTGGAAGACGAACAGTTAGAAACTAAGGTGTGGTAAGATCGCTAACACAAACATGATGGAATGGATGAACACTAAACAGTTTTGGGAATGCACGAACATTCTAAATAGTGGTAATGTTCGTTTCGATACATATAATTGAATGTTATCGGAATCAGTTAATTTAGAGTGGAATCGGCGTAGCACATAAGACAGTGGGAATGACGAACACAACAAGTGTGGGTAATGACAACTTAAAACGATTTGGTTATTATTTAGCGAAACACTAAACAAGTCTAATTTGACGAACATTGTTAAACAGGGAAAATGAACAACATATATACATTGTGGGAATGCGCAAGACATCTAAACAGGAAGATCGTAACAATTTAATACAGTGGAAGGTGGAACACTAATGAGGGGGAATGACGTAACACTAAATTATCATTGGGATAGACGATACCACTATAACAGGTGTAAGACGAACACGTAATACATGTGGTAATAACGAATCACTAACATGGGGTGAAGTACAACAGTTAAAGGATCATGGGGTTGAATCTCGAGTATGTTACACAAGACATGGTTGAATCGCGAACACAAGAACAGTCATTACTGGAGTTGTTGATATACGAACACTAATGCATTTGTAATGATCGAACTACAAACAGGGCGGTATTTGGGAAGAGAGTCGAGATATCGAATAGCTAGGGTGTGTTTAAGTAACAAACACCATGTATACAGTGGGAAGCGCTTTATATTTAATCTAATTAAATTTGGTTTTTTTTTCCATATATCTATTTATCTACTAAATCATTTTTGTAATGACGAATACACGAATACAGATGGAATAACGAGATCATCTATCTATTGGAATAACGAACAGCAATACAGTGAATGACGATCACAAACAGTGGGTAGATGTGTAGCAACATTAATACAGTGTGTAATGTGTTTGATTCTGTTACAGCTAAACAGGTTGTGGAATGGGATCAACATTTAAACGAGTTGTGAAGTACTACCAGTTAAACTAGGGTGTTTGTTTGGAGTGTTGATCGTGCGAAGCACGATAGAGCAGTGGATGTGTAGGGGAGAACAGCTTAAACAGTGTGAATGTACAACACTAAAAGCAGGTGGTGAATGGACGGTAACTACTAACAGGTGGTAATGTACAATCACTAACATGTGGGGTATTAAGATAACTAAACTGTGTGAAATCTACGTAACACTAAACAGTGGGAATTAACGGAACACTAATGTTTGGGAGTGTAATACTATACTTAAAGGGTTAATGACGTAAGTATCTATTAAATCTATGGTGAATTATCAACACAAACAGTGTGGAATGACGAAGTTACTTATAACAGTGGAATTAACTCGATACATAAACAGTGGGAATAAATCAAGCACCTAATAATCGATAGTAAGGATCGAAGCATGAATAACATGTGTGATATTCTAGTGGGTTCTTGATCTCCGGGCATTGGATTACAGAGAACTGATTTTTCCGGTTTTCGCCCTTCGTATCAGAGCTGATGAATAAATAAATCATTCAGTAGTTCTGCCGTTTCTTATTCCAAAAATAATTAGTCCTGTCAAGGCTGGATTTGTAGACCAGCATTAAACCTGTGAGATTCACTTTGCATCTATAAATCTTCTTATCCAGTCTTTTGCTTTCTTGCTACCATACTGATCTGATTCGAAGGAGTTTATGTTGTTTTTTTTTATTATAATTGTATATATTTTTCATTCGGAGGAATGTAACATGGAGAAAAATCTCTCTATTTTTCATGATGTTTGGCTTTTGTGTCATATATTTTTTTCTCTTTTTCATTTCAGTTTCAGATGTTTCGTCCCAGAAGCAATATGTATATGCTTACTGCTGAGGGTTAAAGTGCAACAACACTTAAAGCAGTGTGAATGGCGAACACCAATGAGGGTGGAATGACAACACTAATAGTGATATATATCTGAAACACTAAAACAGGGTGGTTTATGTATAATGAAACGAAAGACAGGGGAATAACGGAATTATCTAATAGTATTATTGGAATAACGAACACATATAGATAACGAACACTAAACTAGTGGAAACGACATCTAATTATTTGGGTTTTTAAGTAATCTGTATACTATATGAATGATGGGTAATATTATCTATATCTATCTATATATTATGGTGGGTTATATACGAACACTAAAACAGTGTAATATTACGAGCACGAAAGTATCTGTGGATAGATAACACGAAATATTGAGGGGTTAATTGAACGAACACTATTAATATTTGGAATAACGATTACACTGGTATAATATGTGTGAGAGTAACTAGATCAACCTAATACATTTTTTTTGTTTTTTGTTTTGGTGGTTGGGAAATAGACCGGAACATCTAAACAGTGGGAATAGACAACGACTTAGGTCAGTGGAATCGACTTAGCACTGATACGAGGTGAGAATAATGATCACCATAATCAGGGAAGACGAACATATATCAGGTATAGCGATTTTCGGATCTATGTCATGAACAGGAAGATATCTAGTTTTGCCGTTTCTGTCCTTGCTCATATATTAAATATAAATGAATCACAAGATGTCTTTTCTTCTCTCTATATAAAATTATTCTCTTCTATCGAACTCTAACCATCATTTCCTAAGGCATACTTGCTACTAGCAACCTCTACAGTCCTCCTCTTCTACTCTAACTACTTATCGAAGGAGATTTTCTATTTTTTAAATTAATTTTAATTATAAAAAGGTTAATTTTATATGAGGATGCTTGGATTTTTCACCCACCCGTTGTGATCGTTGAAGGATCTTCCTTTTCCTGATTGTATGTGAATCCTATTTATGCTTCACACAGAGTTTAACGTTTGTCGATTTGGTATATTATCCTGCTATTTAAATACCCCCTCTGACTATTTGTCCTATGTCCACCAAGTCTTTCTTGTGAATACTAATTATTTTTCTAATTATCACCTATACTACTTCTCACCCTCGTACAATGAACTTATTCCTATTTGTCAATATTTATTTGGTTCTATATATCTTATATCTTAAACAACCCATCATATTTCACTCCACATTACATCAGAGTTTTTCAACGATTTTACTTGGTCTTATTCTCATAACTCACCACTGAGATACATACTTCCTCAGGCTTGCACTGAAACCAATATTTACATTCAAAGCATTTATACTTTCATGGGAGATGGTGGCTATAACCCATACTGCATACGTGTCCTTTCCGGTGAGAAGCACTCGTACATTCGAGGCAAAGTTTGCTTTATCAGCCAGGTACACCGTCTCAGACAAGACATTTTCAACATTAGGACAAAAGTCTCTTGGCCAAAAGGACAGCCAATAAACTTATAGCATAAAACTTTCATTTCTAAAACTTCCATTTTACAATTTAGAAACATTAATATAAATTTCTCCACACTCCCCTGTTATTTTTAAGAAAGATTTGAATAATTTCTACACGTGATTACTAGTCCGTCTGAGAGAAAGATTCATTATTAAGTTCAACCAACAATGGCAGCGAGTGCTCATATCAGAAAATGAGTGAGTTTCCATTTAATTTATGGCCTGTTCATCAGTATGTGTCACACATTGAAAACATGCTACCCGAACTCAGAAGATAAACAGGTCAGGGTGTGGACAGAGCAGCACCCAACGTAAAACACAATCGAAGCACTCCTTGAGCTGAGGAGAAGGGAGATGTGGGCAAGTACAAGCTTGGGCCGGACTCTGGGTTGAAGGAGACGAAAATAACTCGAGAGGTGAACAGAGATCCAGCCCAACAGAGCCTGGGGCCTCACAGCAGCAGTCC
>JAXMNL010001815.1:969-16317 GCA_035128595.1 Eptatretus atami
AACCAAATCGGACAAACGTTAAACTCTGTCTGAAGTCAAATAGGATTCCACAATCGGCCGGTTAGAATTCTTCAACGATCACAAAAAGGTGGGTGAAAAAAATCCACATCACTAGTCATACAGTTTTTGGCGGATCGGGCTGAAATTTTTTGGCAAAGAGGTTGATTATAGTACGCATAAAAGCCTCGAAGCCGATTTTTGATTTTCGAAAAAATAATTTTTTTAGGATTTTTCAAAGATTTCAAAGTCTCGTTGCTAGGCAACGGTGGTGTCCATAGCAACGGTGCTCAAAATCATAGAACTATATCCTGGTATGAACCCACCTGTCAAGTTTCATCAAAATCTGTTGACTCCTCTGGCCTCCAGAGCTGTCTATTACATACAAACATACAAACATACAGACAAGCCGGTAGGCAACATGGCTACTCGCTCTAGATGGAAAGCTGGCCGAATCAACTAGCCGATATTCATGTACATGCTATCAATCAATTTAGCACAATAAATATGATTATCACAGCCCTCTAAGAGGATGAGAAGGTGATTGTGTAGGTACGGTATGAGATGGTTGACATGTGCACAGGAGGAAGCGGAGCTATAATCGCAGGAAAGGATGTTTGAAGATGGAGCCGCCAGGCAGGAGGAGAAGAGAAGGCCAAAGAAGAGGTTCATGGATACGTGTGAGGGCGGACATTGCGGGGTGGTTGGGTGTCAATGAAGATGTGGAGGATAGAGCGAAAATGGAGACGTTGATCCATTGTTGGCGACCCCTACGGGAGCTTAGCCGAAAGAAGAAGGAGATATATATATATATATATATATATATATATATTATATATTAGTACGAATTAGCCGCGTTCGGACGGGCCTACGCACGACCGCTCAGCCCAACCGCAGTTCGCGTGTCCGCCGAAAACGGAATCAGTACGTAGCTTCCTGGACACTTCCGGAAACCTGCTACGGATGCCTTACGCACCATAAACTTCAATATTCTGTCCACGTGTACAGGTAATCGTCCGAATCTCGATTATTACCTAATTATCCTACGCAAGACAGAAGTACCGAGAATTTATTACCTCGACGGACTTCGTACGGAACGTGCGCTAGCGCGCTCGTTCCGTGTTCGATTTGCCGAGCGGTTTTAATCGCCAACTTCCGTCGGACCAAATGACCACTTCTATTTGGCTTTAATAGCCGGCTAATTTCCCGAACCGATGTGGAAGTCAAATGGGAGCAAATGACGCAACGAGCAAGATGTGTACATTCAACAATTGGGTGCATTTATTATTACACAGGGCAATCAATGGCGGAAAAGGGACAAGACACGGAGCAAAGCCTACAGCCGATGTCTAGTATGTACAGGCAACACTTAAAACAGTCTACTTTAGACAAGGCACCACAAACAGGACTTTCACACAAAAACCCCAGAAAAGAACAGGGCTTGTGAGCCTTTTATTCCAACTCGGAGGCCTGATGGACCGAACGGCTCACAAAGAGGCCGGAGGTTACCTGAACCGCCCCTTGTGACGGCTCGAAGGTCTTCGGGTCGGTGACCCCGGATGTTCCTGCTTGGCCCTTGTGTCGCTACACGCCAGTCGCTTGAGCGGCCGGGGCGGCTGAGCAGCTTGGTGAGGCGGCTTGCTCGGTGCCCCTCGGTCGTCGGCCTCCACTGCGGCCTGGCCGGTGACGCGCTCGGAGACTGAACGGGTCTTTTGCTCTTTTTAGAAGGTTTATGCTCTTCCGTGTCCCGTCACTTCTTCAGCGCGCTCACCGTCTCAGGCCATTTCGCCCCAGACCACGACGCAGCTTGCTCGGACTCCACCGCAGCTGGCAGGACTCTGGTGCGCGCTCCCTCTGCCGGCTGTCTCCGCCGACCTCCGACTCTCGTCTTGGCGCTCCCTTTTCTCTCCTTCTCTCTGGGAATTCTCCTCGTCTCCAGAGAGCGAACGAATATGCCACGAACTCATCGAGCTCCGCCCTTATATTGGCCCGGGGCAAGCGCTCTTTGATCTCTCACCCGAGGCCGGGCTCCGCCCACTTTTTCACCTCCGACCTTCACCCTGGTAAGGCCTCGCTGGGAACCCCATGTTCGACGTCACGGTGGTTCGGGTCGGGGAACCCTCGTTTTGATCGTGTATGCAAAATCGGCTCGCGTCTGTTTTGTTCAGAGAATGGTGGCGTTGTTTTTCGACGGTGAGGAGATGACGGTTGCTCTTTGTTTCCGGTTGTAGGAGATGTGGTTGCGAAGATGGCGTGTTGGTCAAGATGAGAGATGACGGTTGTGTTGTTTTAAAATAAAAGATTAGAGAAAAGAAAAATGGCTACCTCAAAGATTCACCAACCCAGCACACGAACAATTCCCTACACTAGGGGGGATTCTAACCTGAAAAACACCTACTGTATCGAAATAAACTATCTTCGGGGAACCTGAATGATTTCTGTGAATTTCCACAACCGCAAAAAAAAAAATATATATATATATATATACATAAATATATATACTATATTAACATTATAATAATATACCATTATATATACATATATCTTTACTTTATACATAACTGCATATATATGTATATACATATATATAATATTTGTATACCATATATAACATCTTATTTATTATTATATATATATAATATATATTATATATATATTATATATATATATATATATATATATATATATATATATATATACAGTGGGACCCGCTTAATAGAATCACTTTGGCGGACAAATTTGATTCTAATAAGCGGGTGTTTCTAATATCCGAGTTCACAGGAGTTGTGGAGTATCAAGCGGATCAAGTCGAGTACACATACGGGACAAATACTCAGCATTTAGTTTGATTTATATGACACACTTGCCTCAAAACAATGTAACTTACTACTGAAATAAACAATTACACATTACAGTACATAATGTACTTTTCAAGCCAAACAACATAGTTTGATTCGATGAGCCTTACTCCTGTAATGAAAAAAATTGTCGATTGTTGCCTGCTTTAACGAGTCTGTGGCAATGCGGTTGACCTTGTCAATGCGCAGCAGCCATGTCACTGAACCCAAGGGATAGCAAACCAAGCCTGACGTCTTAGCTGAGACATCATTCCTTGATGGTCGGACAGAGATCTCCTCTTCCTCCTCTTCCTTCCACTTTTGTGTCGCGGCTCATAGTCTGCGTCGTAGAATTCCCATTATAAGCGTTGGACTTGCCCGAAACGATGGCTTCGTCTGTGACATTCATCGGTCTTGTGGTTTTGGAGAGGTGGCGTCATGTTTGACGAAAAGTCCTGCCATTGGTCGGGATCCATTTGAATGAGGTTGGCTAACTCGTCGTCGTCATTGCTCTCGACCCTTTCGCCTTCGCTGCCGCTCGAGAAAATTCCTCCTTTGCGCAGCAGTTCACTATGCCGGTAAGTCTCACATCTTCCTGCTGCTCCGTAAACAGCATAGCGTCGAGGGATCGTTATCTTTTTCGCCAAGTCACTCGCTGTTCATTGCTCCATTCCTCGTTGTCAATCTCAGGGACACTTCTAGCATGGCCACGGCTGGTTAATGAGCTTTGAATGAAACGGAATCCCTGATCTAACGGTCTTTGAAGAACAGAGGTTTGTGTTCGCGGGAGAAATCGCCACAAGTAATGTTCGACAGTTGAAGTGATTGGGGATGTGCCGGACAGTTGTCGATGAGAGCAACCTTTCTGTCCATTGACGCCGAAGCTCGCGATTCCACTCATCGAGCCATCAGTTGAGGAGGAAACCTGTCACCATGCGGAGGAATTGCTTTCGTAGCGGAACTGGAATTGTTTGGGCCTTTTGAAACACCGTGGATTCTTGCTTTTACCATACCGAAAGCGAGGACGCCTTTACACATCATCGAGCAGCAAAAGCACCGTGATCTTTCTTTGGCTTTTTCCCACCGCAGTGCTGATCTCCCCTGAAGAGATACGTCCGTCTGGTAATGGGCCCGAAAATACAACCCGGTTTCGCGCATTCCAGATCTCATCAGCCGTGAAGCCTTCTTACGAGATCCGGAAACACGTGTCCAGCCATTGTTGTTTCCCTCCTACGTCAGCCGCGCTCCCTTCCGTGAAGTTTCTTGTGGACGATTCCATGTCTTTTCTTGAACCGGTCAAATCAGCGTTGTCGCACTGACTTCTTGGTTGTGAACTTTTCCCGAACTGAGCCGCTTTCTCCCGCATCAGAGGTCCAGAAAGCGGTTCTTACCTTTCTCTAGAAGTTTGGAATCCACTTGACCATTTGCTGATTTCGACATCGGGTGCGTTTGCCGCTCGCTTGCGTTTCTGAGAAGAAGACGAATCACTTGACCTTTCAGAATGGCCTCTCGATCTTTTCAGAATCTTGCATAGATCGGCCTGGTTAATTTCCAACTTGTCTGCAGCTTCTCGTTGGCTCATTCTGGGGCAAAGCTCATAGTCCCTCAGCGATTTGTGCTATCAAATGTTTGAACGATCCTGTCCGCTTTTCGTTTCTGTCCATCGTGGGAAATGACGACAACGCCTAGTGCTTAGAACTGCAGCTGTCAGCCGTCTGCCTATCTGTACAATGACTACCGAAATCACTGTAGTGTATAGCGTTATTTTTAGGCGTGACGTCAGCCGCTGGTGGCAAAAGTTGGACTGTTGCCGCCAGTAGGCGCTGAACTGTCGAAGTGATGGCCAGCAGCCTGATTCTATTAAGCGGGTTTTGATTCTAATAAACGGGAAAAAATTGTGTACATTTAGATACAATGGAATCGGTCTCAACGATTTTTGATTCTAATAATACGGGTGATTCTATTAACCGTGATTTCTATTAAGCGGGTCCCACTGCTATATATATACACAAAAACATGTATTCGAAGCCAATTTAACAAGTTTGGATATTCTTTCATTCGGGAGTGTGAACAGTTTAATACATTAAGAGACCATCGTCATTGTTTGCAAACACATCCATCAGTATCGTTATCGCATTGCAGAGAATTACCGATGCAGCGTAAAATTTCAACTCTGTCTTACATTTTTTATTGTTGATAGTGAAAATCCTCTTCCATATCTAGCACGTGGTTGCTATTGGGGTCCTTATATTATTGTAGTAGTAGTAGTCATAATAGTAATTTATCATATAAGTACATCCAGTCGTAGCAGTCGTCGTTTATCTGCCTAAATCAACAACCCTCTTTTTCCCTCTGTTTCATATAAGTTCGACTTTCCCTTTGATAAAATTATCAAGTTCAATGAGGTGTATGTCTATACATTCCAACTTGCAATATAGAGAATGTATTGAATTAAACAACAGGTTATGAGAGGACGTCTAGAAAACTGTACACATACCAGCGAAGCAACTACTGGACTATGTGTACCAAGGAATTTTAAGCACCATTTTTGCTCATCTTCAAATCTAAGTTTGAATGTCAGTTGCTTCTCTGCTTTAAGCCTTTTCAAGTTAGAAAAAAAACATCTTTCACAAATATTCTTGACTTCCCAATACAAACCACTTGCTCCCAAAATTTTTTTGTCTTCCCTTCTCAGTGTTTACATTTAAATCTTATTATAGTGCAGGAACTCAAAGGTGGTGTAGTTGGGGTGTGCAACGAACTGCCTGCCCCACAGTTACAGTTTATTTGTGGGACTCTATGACTATTTGGTTATGTGGGCAGTTATGATCGATAAAAAATTATACCACCACTCTTTCAACAAGGGAAGAAAGGACTTGTTTTCACTTACCATCATCGCCCACTCATGATATACATTCACACACAGTCAATTCACTGTTTTTCTAATTTGGATAAATTGGTTTGAATATTGTAATGTCTGAAGGTGATCATCTTAAAGAAAATGCGTGAGGAGGTCATCAGAAAGATATTAGGTGAAAAAGATCAAACAATGAAGTAACACGAGTAATCTCGTCTCATACGACTTTTATCTAATTTTGAAGCTAACAATCAACCTCATTTGTATGTTTAACCTTATATCGTCTTGTGGGTTATCCATGGGTCAGAGCAAAACTAGGATTTTTAGGAAAAACTGATGTAGCACCAATCGGCTGGAGGAAGTTTCATTAGGCTCGGTGGCCAATTCTCCTACAGCTGATGACTTACAAATCTAATTCATCCTTCGCTTGCAACGGTGATGCACCACAATAACTTGTTTTCATTGAAAACATGATTGAGTTCACATAACAGCACCAGGATGGAGGCCCCTACTTCAACCTGCATTCATCTCAAGTTTCCTAGGACTTTATGTAGATGGATGATCCTAACCTGCAAGGACGGATCCCATCTGAAATGAGATCAACGAAAGGAGTTTGCCACATCGGAAACTTTTGTCTTTGGCAAACTGTCGAAGATATCATCCACTTGTGCATGAAGAACTTCACAAGCCACATTGGATGATTTTAGATTCAGTGACTTGTATTTCAAAAACATTGAATTAGTTTCACCAACTACTATATCAAATTCAAACCACCAGATTTGGCAGGTCCACTTTGTATACTTCTGCCACACATAAGTCAAATGGGTGCAGCAATTGGTGGAGTTGGTAATAGTAGTAAAATCTTCCTCCTTACTCAGATAACCTTATTAAATTACCAAAAAGCAAGTGTTGGCTTAAACGATTAAGGTAGCTGACTAAGATATTTGGGTCTTGAGTTTCAAGCCTCTCTTTGGTTCATTGAATTAACACCAGGTGGATGACTCAGCCTGTCATTCATCCTTCTGCAGTTGATGAAATAAACCAATGTGCTGGTAACAGGGGGCATTGTATCAGTGGCACAGCCATTCCCCCAGAAAAATGATGCAGCCAAGCACCACAGGCTGCATGTAAATAAATTAAAATTAACAAAGATTTGAATTGTATCATGATTAGCAGTATTTAAAGGGAACCACAAAATTTATGTTTATCATGCTACTTTCTTATCCAACATATGACGAAATCAAGCATGGAGGCAGTTCTACCAAAGCCTAACCAGATTACGTCATCTAGCCCTTACAAGCTTGTCTTGCACTCAGAGAAGATTTCAATCCTCAAGTGTTGAACAGCTGCTTTTTTTTTTTTTTACCAGATCTCCACCAACAGAAATGGTGTTTCTTCTTGATTTCAGTTGCATTCAGCACTGATCTTATAATAACCAACACTCTCTTCCAAAAATCAAGACTCTGCACTTTCGGTGTTCCAAATTAAACCCACATCTGAAATTGATTCACTATAATGTCGTAAAAATATGGAGCACAGCATATGGGTTCCTAGCTCACTCCTCATAGACCTCCTATTGGCTCTGACCGATATCATTGTAAAGATAAGGCTTTGCGTCACATCAAAAAGAACACGAACAGATCGCACTTACTGAGATTATTTATCTCACCCAATCCTGACATAGTGGAGGCAAACTTAGGCATAAACAATTGTGGCATTTGGAGGAAACACCAAATTTTGCACACTTAGTAGCCTAAACATATTATGAACAGATTTTGGATTGGGCCATCTCAAATTCAGCCGCTGATGGCTGTGGCAGCCATTTCCACTGCCATCCAAAATTTGAGATGGCCCCAATATCCAAATCTATTCATAATATGATAGGCTACCAGTGTGCCAATTTGGTGCTTCCTCACAAAATGCACAATTGTTATGCCTATATTTAGCTCAGTTGCCCCACTACATCGCCTTGTTTCAAATCTAAAATGAAATTTCTACTGAATGGAAGTATTAAAAGAATCAGTCAAAAACACATTAAAGAATTGGTTGACATCAGAATAGAAGTTGGACCCACTATACGAGTATTGCCGCCATTAGAACTATTTAAATTAGTGTTCAAGGAACTGCTGGAAGGAAATTACAATTCTGAAGAGAAATACTGTGCCAAATATAGAAAACCTTAAAGGTTTTCTCTAATTGCTTGTTGATGCAAGGCTGGTTGTGTCAATAGTGTTACATCCTGACTCCAGCCTTCGGAATACAGTAGAGAAATTTGGGAGGGGTTAACTTACGTCTGTGCAATTTTCGCTCGGTATAACCAAAAGATATGCATTGACAAATATTTATTACTGCCCCAGTGCTAACTCGAAGAGGTGCCTTCTTTATATATTGGCAGAGTTTGTAGCACATTGACTTGACTATGTTTTGTGTCTATGGTGTAAGTATAACTGACCCTCAACCCACAACCTTGATAGGAAGAACTTTTGAGCCTCATCCACCCATTGCAAGGCCTTTGCACAGCTGGTGAAAAGTTTAAACTTGTGGCATGTGTTGGCGGGTTCAAAACCATAGATCCGTCGTATACAATGGGTTTATACATCAAATAAATCTTTTAACGATGGACTCGCTTCGACAGTATTATGTGAACGTGAATGGTAAATCTGGTTAAGGAACTCTTATCTGAGGCCGTGTTGGTTTTTCCGACCATCACAGTGATTGTTATGCGTGTGTGGCTTTCCTCCATCATGTCTGTCAAGTTGCATATGGACTTTTTATGTGAACTTCTACAAGTGCACATTCAAAGAAGCTTTTTAAAATGGCTATGGGAAATTGTGATTGGCAAAAGGCTCGTACTTAAAGATCCCATGACACCCAAAATTACCTGGAAATGCAATTATATATATATATATATATATATATAATATATATATATATATATATATTATATATATATATATTATATATATAACCAGGTATATATAATATATTATATATAATATATGCATATAGGGTTTTTTTCATCGTGATTTCAGATCTGACAATGTTTTTCTTCACAATACTCAGTTCTGCTTAAAATGTAAAATTAAAAAACAAAACCTCTCGGGAATGCCCCTAAAAATTCTCCTGAAATCTACTGAAAGGGGCGTAACCCACATGACGTCATCTCCAGAACGACAAAGGCGGCACGTAAATTACTCGTGTTGGTGTCTACGTGATTCTATGGCATTCCTGTGTGTTTCCACATCTCGAATGGTCAACTCAATCGCTCGTTCATTTCTGCTTTAAAAAAATCAAGCATTTGGTTTTGAATAATGGATGACATTGACTTCATTGTTGTAACGACAGTGAGTGTGAGAGAAAATGAAGGATTTTGGTCTGAAATCACATGGGAGAAATTGTCGGATAACGTAGTCGTGGGAGTGAAGTTCAGGCAGCTGGAAATGAAAATACCGGGCCTACCAGTCGAGCCCCGAAGCAGGACAAGCAGAGAAAATGGCGAGAAATTCCCGGAGTTCATTGATGATCGCAGAGGACATCGAAAGAGACTTAGCAATAACAACTGGGTTAGACTAAATCCTATTCGTAATTCAATAATGTATTCGACTTGCATACTGCTCGATTCAGAAATATTTTGTGAGGTGACATGACAGCGCAGCGCAGCGGACATGTTGCACCGCGGCGAATGAATCACAAGCAAGGCCAGCCCATGTCATCGGCCGTTGTCTCTTCCGCGCATAAAACAAGCAATCTCGTCTGTCCGGATACGATGAAACTTGTGTGCAGAACACACCTTGCGACACAAATTGTCTAGAGTAGTCCGATAAATCTGACGTTGTTGCATTTATTTATTTTATCCTACTTCGTCATGTAGCGCCAGTAGAAAACAATTGAAAAAAAGAGAATATAAACAAAAGCTACAGCACGGTCAGATTATCGGACTAGTCAGTACGGACGACGATTTATGTACTAGTTCTAGGCTCTTAGAATTGACAAGTACTTGTATTAGCATGCACACAATGTTATAAGTCAACAGTGCCGCTAAGAGTCCCGAGGCTATGAGGCCGTTGTAATTAGGACAGATAAATGTCTTCATTAGTTGTGCCAACATATTTTTCCGCTGTTCCATTTATTACAGCATTTTGGCCTAAATCGTATAATTAGCAAGCAATGGGAAGCAGTACCTTCACTTTAGATTAAACCCATGTATGTTCGAGTGCAGCCAATACCTGGCTTGCATGTACGTGGATCGTACTATTCCCAGCAGGCTGGTTTAACGAACAATCAATAAGCTGCAAATGTGGTGGCAGGTTTTTCACTGTTTGATCTTAAAATTATCTCCTTACACCTTGAAATTACTGGCATATTAATCTTTAGATTTTACTTGTATGTCCCTGTAAGTTTCTTTTTAATGAAAGTTAAAACAGTCACATTTAATATTTTGTGGACATGGTATAGCCCTTATTGTGCATACATGTATTGGATTTGTACAACGACTACGACAGGTAGTAAAGGGAATAAAATAATTGCTCGTGATTGTTGTGCATGACACGGCTCAGAAGAAGAATTTTCTTTTCGCGAAATAACACAGGAATTAAAGACGATTCAGTTAGATAGCAAACACATGGCACAATGCATTTGTACGTACTTTATACGGGCGCGCGACATCTAGTCAATCCACTCTGTGCCGAGTTTTCTGCAGATTGCACGTGAACGCTGCGGTTCGTGAAAGTCAACTTTTTAAGGGGCGGGGCATAGCAAGTTGTTGAAAAGCACCAGAAATGTTTCGAATATTGCGGTCTAATTAAATCCATTTTTTTATTTAAAAAAAGAAACATGGGTGATTTCTTCACTAGGAAGGTCAAGTCAATATATAAATACCAGAAAGTTTGAGTCATCGTGACCTTTAATTTAAAACAATGTGGATTGCCAAAAATCCCACAATCAAGTGTTTTTGCCAGAACACTGCTCTGAAGTACATGAACACATCTGTGTGGTGGCCATGTTGAAAATGAAAAACATTGGAACCTCTGACTCTGAACTGCACAAAGGAAAAAATTGAAACATGCACATGGCAAGTACTCTGCATGGGGATATAAGGGTGAACTTTTTTTTAATGACATCATAGATGCCTTCGTTTATGACGTCTTAATTCATATGTAGAATTGCAACATCTGATCAGTATGAAGATTTTTGAGGGACCACTCAGGAAAATTGGTCCAAGAAAACAGAATTGATGGTCATCGTCACATAATTCGCGCGCCTATATTGTTTTACAAAAACCTCAAAAATCTTCTTCTCTGAAATGGCTGAACAGATCATGGCAAAAATATACAGTAAGACCACCATACATGAGGAACAAAATGTACAATAGGATGTCATGGGTCACATGGTGGCAGCCATATTTGGATTTACCACAAAACGCTATTAAAAAAATTTGTTCTCCAGAAATGGCTGGACAAATCGAGGGGAAACTTTACACAAAGTCCTAAGCCTGGAGATACTTGGATATTGACGAATAATTAATAATCACATGGTCTAGCAGCCAGTTGGATTGAGATGTAAAATCTTCTTTTTTTAATCTTTCTCTTGAACCGCCTTATCAATTGAAGTGAAACTTCACAATTTTATCCTCGTGTGATGAGGAATATGTTCTTTAAATTTCAACCTGATAATCTGTACACTCATTCTGCAACCATGATTATAATTTTTTTTTTATCTGGGTTCTTATTTATGTATTTATTTTTTGAATTACGCTTACTTGGCTCCACCTGGGTGGGTTTGAGGGAAGAGGAGTAGAGGTGAAACCCAAATCCGTACCCGGTCCTCCTGATGACTTCATTCTTGCTTTTTGCTTGTCGGTTCCTTCTGATGACTCCAAATGTAGGACTATACCTATTTGTCTTCCATTTTATTTGAATTTAACTTGTTTTTAATCCCATCCTAAATTCAATTGAATAATAATAAAAAAAAAACGTCAAGGGTCAGGGTCAGGTGTCCGATCAAAGGGGTGCATCAAAGCAGGACATCTTGGTACCCCGGTCATCAACTACCAGCAGTTATAAAGTGGCAGTTCTCGTTTATGTCAATTATAATTACTTTTACACACCATAGCACACAACACCACACAAAATAACAACAACACAAAACCAGACATAACACCACACCACACACAAACAAGTATCTGGTGAGGGTCTTCATCTCTGAGTGCTCCTTTTTCTTTTTTCAAATGTTTTAGTTTCCTGTACACATTTAAAAAATATATAAAAAATTAAGAGATGGAATAACTTTTGAGCAGTTGCACCATGTTTAACCTATATTCATGAGTTTAAATCTGCAATGACAAGAGTAACCTGTCCTTTGCTGGCTCTGAAAGCTGCTGATTAGCAAGGAATGCACAAAAATTACTTCCAACAGGTGGCAATCCTTTAGTGAGAAAGATGACAGCCCTGACATTGCACACAATTTAGAGATGCGGTTTTTGTGATTTCAAGCTCCTTGGTTGATTTTAAGCAAGACAAGTCTTAACTTACCTTAGACATGCAATGTATTACTCAGAAATAATTGTGAGTGATGGGGCATTACAAGTAATTACACATTTCAGGAACAAAAAAAACGAATGCCTGGAATGTGTCCCGAAAGTATTTTGGTGACTGTGGCATTCTTAAGAAGGAAAAAGAAGCATAAAGCCATTTTTGCATTACAGGGAACAGAGACCATTTATGAAGAGAGATCGAGTTTAGAGGAGCAACAATAAACAAAGCACCAGCCTCACTTCCATATTATTTTTATATTTTTTTTTTAAAATTTTTTTTTTTTTTCTTTTATTTTTTTTATTTTTTTTTTTTTTATTTTTTTAATAACTTTTTTTATCAAACTGTTTTTTTTATATTTATTTTTTTTAATTATTTTTTTTTTTTTTTTCTGTTGTGTTTTTTTTTTATTTTTTTTTTTTTTTTTTTTTTTTTTTATTTGTTTTATATTTTAACTTATTTATTTACTTTTTTTTTATTTTTTTTTATTATTAATTTATTTTTTTTTTTTATTTTATTTTTTTTTTTTTTTTCTTTATTAATTTTTTTTTTACTTTTTTTTTATTATTATTTTTTTTTTTTATTATTTTATTTTTTTTTTTTTTTTATTTTTTTTTTTTTAAATAATTCTCGCTATCCAGATCCGGATTCGGATCTTCAACCAAATCAATAAATTCGTCCTTGCCCAACACAACTTGTCCACCCAAGTTTTATCCTTATCCATGCACAACTTTTGAGATATGTTGCTATATATTAGTTAGCCCGATCTCTCAAACGGTGAAGACATCTTTTAAAAAATCGTCAGATCCGGATCCAGATTCGGATATTCACCAAATTGAATCATTTCTTCCCTTGTCACACACCCACATGTCCACCAAGATTAATCCGAATCCGTCCACAACTTTTTGAGAATCATGATATAATTATAATTAATATATAATATATATTATATATATAATATTATATATATAATTGGGTGGTCGCCAGACTACCCTTTTCTCAGTTTTTTTGTATGTTTGTATGAATGACAGCTCTGGAGGCCAGAAGGAGTCAACCGATCTTGATTAAAACTTGCAAGGTAGGTTCATACCAGAATCTAGTGTTGCTTTGAGCCACGCGTTGCTATGGACGCCACCGTTGCCGCAACGGACTTTTTGAAATCTTTTTTAAAATTCCTAAAAAAATATTTTTTTCGAAATCAAATCGGCTTCATGATTTTATGCGTACTATAATCAACCTCTTTGTCCAAAAAATTTCGCCCGATCCGTCAAAAACTGTATGACTAGTATGCAATTATGTAGCGACCACCCACGTCACCTACTGGCTTTGAAATATTTATTAAATATATATATATATATATATTATATATATATATTATATAGTATATATATATATTGGGTGGTCCCTGCAAGACCTACACTTATTCTAGGTTTTTCCGTGTCGAGTATGTTTGTGGGTTGGTCACTAGAGTACCCTTATTCTCAGTTTTTCTGTCTGTTGGGTGTCGGCAAGAGTACCCCTTATTTTTCACTTTTCGTCTGTCTGGTATGTTTGTATGTTTGTATGTTGGGTTGGTCGCTTAGAGTACCCTATTTTCACTTTTTCCGGTCTGTCTGTATGTTTTGTGTTGTGGTATGTATGTTTTGTTTGTTTGTATTTTTGTATGTTTGTATGTCTTGTATGTAATGGACAGCTCTGGAGGCCAGAGGAGTCAACCGATTTTTGTGAAATGAAACTTGACAGGTGGGTTCATACCAGGATCTGTCTATGCTTTTGAGCACCATTGCTATTGACACCACCGTTACCTAGCAACAGACTTTAGAATGGTTTCGAAAAATCCTAAAAAAATTATTTTTTCGAAAAATTCAAAAATCGGCTTCTAGGATTTTAATGCGCACTATAATCAACCTCTTTTGTCAAAATTTTCAGCCCCGATCCGTCAAAAACTGTATGACTAGTATGCAATTTATGTCGCGACCACCCATGTCGCCTACCGGCTTGTTTGCGTGTTTGTATGCAACGGACAGATCTGGAAGCCAGAAAGTCAACCGATTTTGATGAAACTTGACAGGTAGGTTTTTATACCAGGATCTAGTTCTATGCTTTTGAGCAGCGTGTTATGGACATCACCGTTACCTAGCAACGGGACTTTGAAATTTTTGAAAAATCCTAAAAAATTTATTTTTTCGAAAATCAAAAATTGGCTTCCAGGCTTTTATGTGCACTTTCATCAACCTCTTTTTCAAAAAATATTCAGCCCGATCCGTCAAAAACTGTATGACTAGTATGCAATTATGTAGCGACCACCCATTGTCGCCTACCGGCTTGTGGGTGTGGTCGCTAGAGTATTGGGTGGTCGATAGAGTACCCTTATTTTCACTTTTTCCGTCTGTTGGCTGCTCTTAGAGCACCCTTATTCTGGACATTTCCATTTGTCTGTTTGTCCGCGAAAACTTGGTCAAGCCTAGGGCCTAAACCACTCAACCGATTCCAATGAAATTTGGTAGGTAGGACCAATATTTCTGGAATCGTGTGCTTTCGAATATGGGACCCCCGGCCCTAGCAACGCATAGCAACGGCCCTTTAAAAGTGGTCAAAAAATCGAAAAAAAATCGAAAAATCGAAGCTTAGAGTTCTGTGCGCAAATCTATCTAGCTCCCTTCATGCCAATTTGCAGCCCTAACAAAAAAATATTTGTAGGAGGAGATAGGTTTTGGGCGCGTAACATGTCGAACACTTCAGAAAACGGGTAATTGCGAATATCTCTAAGAGAAAGAGTCTGGTTTGATGAAACTTGGGGTGAAATGTGTACAATCTGGCTAGCATGTACAACAAAAATGAATGTTGCCTAATGCACACCTCTTGCTTAACAACAGCTAAAAACTTTATCGTACATCGTACACTTATTGTGGAACTGCTACAAAAAATCAAATAACCTCCGAAACCTGGACCTCCGAGGACCTGTTTTTTTTTGTGCCCAGGAAATGTCTTATACAGCATCAATTATAAAAAAAAATCCTTTAGGCGGATAGAGTATGATAAATGGAATTACCAGGGCTGCCATTTGTTAGAGTCTCTTTGGAAACATGCCTGAAATTTCACAAGGCGGGTTTTCTGGGGGCAACTA
>JAXMNL010001816.1:3369-13679 GCA_035128595.1 Eptatretus atami
GCGAGTTGCTCCACAGCAGCCAAAATACAACTCGCCTGAGATTTAATCATCCGGTTTGGCGCCAAAACGCGTCGCATCTGTCCGTGTCGTCTGAACAACTCTTTTTCCTCGAAGCCATATTTCCCACCGATATTCCCCCCCTGCCTGTCTTGTATACTTCCACTCGGTCACTCGAGATTCATCATCATCGCCACTTTGTTATAACCTTAAGACGTCTTTCACGGCGTATATTCAGGGAGAAGGCAGGCCGGTGTCAGACACGGACGTGACGCTTGGAACGACCAGTGCCCGAGACGTTTATTCTACGCTGCGCAGACCCAGTATGACGTCGCAACACCACATGAAGTATCGCCAAGAGTATGTGGTCTCCATCATCATATTGGGACCTATCTGTGCAGAGATAGTGGTTTTGAAGCGTCTCCTTGGGTTTGGGCCATGGGAACAACTCGCACCCACACCAGGCTCCAGCAAGTGTACTCATTTTGCCGACTCAGAAGGATGACAGCTCGAGTCCCCCACTGTTTATTCACAGCCACGGACATTTGAAATCGGTTCCTCGGATTCCGCCCACTACTCTCGCCATTGCGCCAACAGGCACTATAGTATCACTGATCGTACGCCCGGAACTTTTTTGTGTTTCTGGTCTGTTTTGTTTTTTGTAGTTGTTGACTGTGTCCACAGCGTACCTGTCTTTCCCCGTGTTGCCTACAGCGGTGAGGATGCCGTGGAGACTCCGGTGAATCAGAAGCGAGCACCCCGGATTCACGGCGGTCCAGATGGAGAAATGCTGGTCGGTCGGGAGTTTCCCTTGGCCGCCGGGTCCATGGTCGGTCACATCAGGACAAGGAGTCGGACCCGTCGTGCGTTCGTCCGTTGTTTTGTTTAGTTATTTGTGAAAGGAAGAATCGCGTCGGAGTTTATCGTTGATTCCTTCCTGCGGTACGAGGTTTGATTGAAAATCTTCCTGCATGTACTGGTTTTGTTTTTTTATAAGTATAATATAATATAATCTCAGTAGAGTGAATGTAACAACAGATAGTACCGGCGTTCTTATTCCCCAATTTACAGATTCACCATCAAGTTTGTAAGCTCGAACAAGTGTTCAGTGTGTTCTGAGGGCTTTTTTGTACTTTCACCCTTGATGAAACATAAACGAGTTACACTGGGACAACGAACGATTGATTTCGGTGTTCTGCAGTAGTTCATGGATCCACTTATACCCACAAACTATCACAGCACTCCACCCAAATACATGGTGTTGCCTGTTCTCCAACAACAGGACTTTGGCACCAGACAAATGGGAGAGATTATAACAAGCTGGAGCTTAGACGAGAGGAATATCCTTCACTGCAGTCTATATATTTGGTAAGGAGAAGGTTTGTAATTGCGATCCTTACAGAAGACTCGAAAATACAAAACAGCCCCAATGATTTGAAAAGCTAACAAAGGGAAATTTTTTAAATTCATTGAAATACTGCCCAGAGGTATGACGTTTCTGTGACTATGGAGAATGAAAAGATGCAGGAGTGAGATTAAAACAAGGGTTGATGTAGGACAAGGATCAACAAGGAAGGCTCTTTGTGGCGGCAGAAAATCGAGATCAAGTACGTTGGGGATGGAGATGAGTCATTCAATGCTGATTTGAGCCTTAGACAGCCGCCTCCACACCCTCAGAAACTGGCGGGATTGAGCCATGGAATCTTTCATGGTTTTTGTGGGGTAGAGCGGATGTACCATCGTTACTCTCCTTTGGAGTAAATGATCTGTCGAACAGCTGGACCCAGAATCATTGACAGTGCTGTGGGGGCTCACCTTCATCCATTTAAAAATTTCATATCCTGCCCCATAATATGGACAACACTACCATCCGATCTATGACTGAACATTTGCTCTGTTTGAGAAGGATGATTCCCTTTCCAGGTTTGGACTTTGCAACAAGTATTGTTCTGGACATGGTCTCAAACACGAAGGACGTCTAGGATTGCTGATCGACGTTTCAGTTTTCCTTGACTTTGGACTAATGATACAGGAAAATTCGGGAACACGCCCAAATACCAGGATCTGAATATGGATGTCAGGGATGTAGAACTGAAGAAACTGAATGTTACCGTTGATAGTGGGGAGCTCGTTTGATAAAGAACCTTCACTGATCTTGAATCTTCCGGGAATGAATCGACGACAACGAATACATTGAAAGCTTCCCTAGTGCGATCTGAAAACTCCTCGAACGAACTTGAAAACAAGAAAATATCAAATTGCTCTCTATCAACTGACCCTTAAATATTTGGAGGTGGAAAACACACAGCACCCAACACCACACCACCCACCACCCACAGGGTTACACACACAACATAAACATACAGCGTTTTCAATACACACGACTACAATTGGCTGGACACCACACAACACAACAATAACAACAACGCTACACACCACTCACATCACACACACAGACACATCACCAAATACAACAACACTTAAAACACACCTCACATCCACCCGATTCTTTTTTTTATTTTAAGTGCAACGGTGAACTGGAAGTTCTATTTGTTTCTCACTTTGGACTCTTTAATCTCCGTGTTTGTTGTTCCTATTGTAGGAAGTTCTCCTCATGCTGTCGGTTTTCTCTTTGTAGCTTATTTAGGTGTAAGTGTTAACCATTTTATGTCTTGCCAAACGAGTTTTGCAAGATCTGTTACTTGGTAGTTTTTTTGTTTTGTTTGTCTGTATCATTGATTTTTACCTTGTTATCATCTGCGAGCACATTCTATCGGAACTCTTGTGAGACAATATCGTTAGTAATTATTACTACCTCGCAACATAAAGGTCAGGTAAGGTCAAGAGTCGAAGGTCATTTTGCTGTATCATGGAGGGTCGGGAACCCTTATTTTTTGAGTAATTTGTAATCGATCATTCCCACTTTATGGGGAATGTAGCATCTGTCTGGCGTAGACTGATTAGTTTTTGGTGGCGATTTGGCCTGCTTCATGTTTGGCATGAGGTCAAATGATTTGACCCCTAGGTCAATTTTCAGTTTTAGGACTTCGATGTAGTTTTAGTTTGTACCCTCGTGGTGCTTCTACTTTCAGCTTGGCATCTATACTCTTCGGTGGCGTTATGAGGCACGCATATTTTTCAGGTTTCCTCTGTGAACTTCTATCGGAATCTTACGTAGGCAGATATTCCTCAGGAGTCGTCCTGGTGCGATGCGCTCTGTTCACTCGCTGTGCTTAAAGAAGTCAACTGGTCCCTTTTGGAAGCTTACGGGTCACCCTGCGTGGGGTGACATTTGGTTCTTTGTTTGTTTTTCCCATCGTTTCAGCTGGAATCTTTGATATTTTCCTATGTTCAATGTAAGTTGTTTGGGCATTGTTTGTAGTTACTTTATGACGAATACAAGTTTATTGTATCAAAGTCCAACTACCTTTTCTTTTGGAGTGGCTTTGGTTTTTCGTAACGCTTGCCACTTCGACACTATTTATCGAATCTTACCAATGGGTCTTGTGAGTACCACTCATTCACTCACCTTCACCTCAATTGTGAAGTTCACGAACTTATTATTTTGTGAAATGTCGAGGCTCTATCGGGCGACAAAAAAAGTTTGCACAAGGCGAGAGAGACAATGCGGGTGGGGAAGAGGGACTGAGGGATTGTGAGGGAGGGGATGGGTGGTGACACGGGGTAACAATGGAATAATGGGGTTTGCAGGAAGGAGAGAATTTGAAGGAGGTGGGTTTGGGGTGATTCACGATCGGTAGAAGATCGTGTTTGGTGAGAGATCGAGTGGTGGTGACATCTGTTTTAACACCTGGATGGAAGTGGGATTAAAGAGTGTACGTGTGACACGTCACGGCCCGCTGGCCCAGCCTGGCCAGTTCACACGTTTATTTATTGCGAATTCTGTTCAGCACAACACGATTTAACCGGAGTGTGGCATGTAGATTTTGTGTCTTGGAATGATTGAACGAGAAAATGTCTCTGTATTTTGTCCGTTTTGGCGTGTAAGTGAGACGTGATGAGTCATCTAACGGAACCGCGCCATACTTCCGCGTTGGGGCGGAGTAAGGCGGCGGAATTCTCCACGTGTTACTGCGTCACGTGCTGTTCTCGAAAGATCGTCGGCTTGACAGGTTCCACAATGGCAGTCTTGTCTTTACTGACTCCAGGTGATTACATATCCAGTTTCCTTTCTCGAGACACAATCGAACCATTGGCGGCGTGAGTCGACGTCGTTATTGGGTAGGACTGTGGGGTTTTTTCGGGTGGGAAATCTAATATCGGATGTATCTCTCTCTTTTCTCTTCTCTCTCTCTCTCTTTTCTTCTCTTCTCTCTCTTCTTCTCTTCGTCTCTTTTCTCTTTCTCTTTTCTCTCGTTCTCTCTGTCTGGCTGTCTTCCCTCTCTGTCTCTGTCTTCTTCTTTCTGCTTGTCTGTATGTTCTCTGTTTTTGTCGACAGACGTAGCTCGATGTCAGAAATGACGATATGTCATGACGTCCTTGTACTCGCAGAGTGACGTCACACGTCGCATGTTACCGATTTAACGAAGTGTTTATTTGTTCAGGTGACTTATGATTGTACTTTGTATCGATTGCTCTTCCAGGTCGCGTTTTTTGTCCCGGTACTGTGTACGGAGAGTGAGCGGACGCTGGAGGAGCACAAAATTGGTCCTTCGTACTTAATATCTAGTGCGTTTTTGTCTGTGATCTTATTTATGGGTTGTCTTTTGCTAAAGGAAGATGGAAGTATAAACACATTATTCAGGTTTTGTTTAATCCTTGTTCAGGTGTTGTTTTCTTCCAAATGCCTCCATTAGTTAATAGCTGTTATTGTTGTTAGGTGGTAGAGGGCTGGGATTCCATTGTTTTAATGAAGCATCAGCCATGTAGACCGTTGATGAACTAAATATTTATAGTCATACATTTATCTCATATAATAGTGGAGACCATCCTTCGTTTTACTTATCCGGACACAGCGACCACACTCCCTACCCACTACTTGACAAAAGATATGGGGCGTCTTTATTGTCATGGAAATTATAATCACTATTTTAGTAGAGAGACAAAATGAGCAGTTTAATTATAATCGGGAATAGGATAGACAAGGCTTCACGGGATGAGTTCTCAATATATCAGGAATTTGTGTCTTTGAAATCGGGTGTTTGAACCAAAATGTGTTATGTATTAAAGCTTCAAAATCAACGATTAAACTTAAAATAATATCGGTTGATTTTCACATTGATAATTCATTCATCGAGAGTTTAATGGGTTTCTCTGTCAAGTAATATTTTGACTATGGGACGTTTTACAGTTTTATGTTCCTTCAAATTCCTCAGGCATAATCAGGTATTAATTCCTGTGATTTGATGTTGTGCTTAGATGATGATAGAACCATCAGCTTCATTTCGCGCATACTCAACCAATTGGTTTTTAAGATTCAATTGGAACGAAATCTGTTTTCTACCTGGTCGAAAACTTACAGGAGTATTTTTGGCTAACGCCAAGTATACTTTATGTTTCTTTTAATGGGCATGTTATCCAATCGAATCCCTATTGTAAGTTTTACAATACCTCGTATTGGTTATTGTGAGAACCGAGTTGGGTAAATATAGATAATTTACAGGGGAGGATGTTCCTGTTCCCCTACTAAGGGTGAAGGTCTGTATTTGGTGGAGAGATCTTAACCTAAGAGGCACAAGGGTGTCGGAATCATTTAGAGGGAGATGGGTTTATTGATACTCTATGGTTGGTTACGTTTTTAAACATTAGACCTATTGGTTCACTGCTTTTCTTGGGAATTTCGGGTGCTTATTGCCTTAGCAAAGCTAGAAGCGAGTGGTTTCTTACTCGCTTCTGAGTTACTAAACTTGTTCAACAACTGTATATTGCCACTTCGGTCAGTAGCGCCGCACGCTGATGATTTTTGACGCTGTTTCGGTTTCGGCCTGGTTCGGGAGCAGCGAACAAGTATGTAATCCGATTAAAAGATTTTTTGTGATGGGGTATCTTTATAAATTACTTTGGGAAAATAATTGATAATAAGGATAAGATCACTTCTAGTCAGAATAAAGTAATTACGTTCCGGAAGAGTTTCAAGCACTCCGGTATGTTAATACAATAAACATTTCCTGTCATGACAATCATTTCGGAAGGTAATTATTTGGGAAAAAATTGAATAATAATACCTTCGTCTGATCTCCGGCTGATCTTTCCATGAAAAAAACCGGAACAAACCAACAACACGGAGCGAAATGCTCAAGCCACGACACGGATTCACCTTGCGTGGTATGTGTTTGTTTTTTGTTTCTTCTTTATGTCAGTTGTGATAATTAGAGAATAACCCGTCTCGTTTCTACACGCACGGTTTCAACACGGAAGCAAAGTCTAGGCTAACGAACGTTCATAGCAGGGTATTGTGGTTGTGTTGCTTGTTGTTGTTGTTGTTGGTTCCTTTCTTTATGTGCCGGTGGGTATAGCTCATTGGTTCGCTTAAGGTAAAAGATGCCAAGGATTCTTAATTCAGCAATAAAGAAATTAAGAAGGAAATCGTTGTTTCCAAAACGACAGAAATAATTCACACACTTGGGTAGGTTCCAAAGTTTGACTCTTTTTCCTAAAGACTAGATATCGTGTTATGAGTAATGAGCATCATCTTTTTTCTTTTTTCCTTTTTACCATCATACATGTTTGGAAGCATTGATAGTATCTTGATTGGATGGACCATTTGCATTTCGCATCCACTAAAGAGATTACTTCAGGTACTACATATGGATCGATGGAATGACAAAATGAATCAAAGTTTTGACATATAGCACAACTTATTGAATCTATTCGCGATTTCTTGTGTGTAGTATTTCTTCACTAAGGCTGGATAACCAACGTACACGTTAATTGATTTTTCTGAAAACGTTTGGATGGTGTTCGTTTGTAAATTGGACACAAGAGCTGCAAGCGGTTGTTTGTTGTCTTTGTGTATCTGATGATGATTTACCGATTTTTTCGGTTGTGAATGGGAAGGGGGCGTCGAAGGTTTTTTCCTGATTTGTCACGGACACCAGACTGGTTATATCAAAGGAAGGAATGTTATGATGAAAAGAGGTAATAGTTTTACTTGTGGCAGTTCTCTTTAGGTATATTTGGATTTTGTTATCATTATAAGTTTCTGTGATGTCTTATTAGTTTCAACTGCAAGGAATGTAGACAAATGTGTTCGAATTTGGATTCATTGCAAATCGTTGTTTCCTAGCAAGCTTGTCGATAGTGCATGTTCCTGTATCTCCCGTTCTAGTTGTTGTTAGATATTTTGAAAATCGTTAATGCGCTGCGGATTCGATTTATATTTGGAGCGACTGGAGATGCGTCCCTTCCCCCTCTTCTGCGAGGAAGAGAACTGCCGGTCCGTCACAACTCCTTCCACCCGTGGGTTGAGCGGGGGGTGGATTCGAGGCATGTCCGCGGGTGCGGGGGAGGGTGCAACGGATAAAGGACTTCTTGCTTGTTCGTGTGGGAGTCCTGTAGGCTGAGGGTCGTTTTGGCTGTTGTGGGTCCGTGGCAGGTTCGTGGTGTCCCGTTCTGGAGTCCTGTGTGCACGAGTTCGTGTGGCTGAGTTCCCGTGGGAGGAGTAGTTTCTGCTCGGAATAGGCAGTCGTTCGCGTCATCGGGTCCTGCTTTTTTTGCTTGGCTTGGCGCTTCGGAGCTTTTGCTTCGGCTGGCTCAGTGGTTTCGGTGCTTGCTTTGTTTTGGGGAACTTGAGGCCGTTGTTCGCTCGAGTGCGAGTGGAGGCTTTCTGTCTTGCCTTTCTTCCTCTTTTCTTGTTCGTGGGGCTTTTTCGTTCTCCGATTGATTGTTTCCCGTTGTGCGACGCATCGGGCCTCTTCTTGGGTGGTCCTGGGGAGCGAGATCGACAGGGCGGAACGGGCCTATTTCCCGGCACGTGTTGATAGGCGGGGATCGGGGGAGTGGGAAGGGAATCGCCGGCGATTGGATCCAGTCGCTCTGTGGCCCGTCGGCCAAGTTGAGACCAGAGGTGAAAGGTTGAGTCAGCTTGAGTTTTCAGTCTCACTGTCTCGGTGGAGTCGTGCTGAAAGGCCTAGCCCATTTGTGTGTGTGTGTGTCTGTGTGTGTGTGTGTTGTGTTGTGTGTGGTGTGGTGTGTGTGTGTTGGCTGTGTGTGGCGTACGTTGTCCGTGGGCGCCTTATAGTAGAACTGCTGTTCGGGTTAAATGACTGTACTATAGAGTAGCGGTTCTGTATTTCTTATGTGTTTTGTTGCTGTTTTGCAATACGTGTTTGCTTGATTTATTGCTACGTGTTTTATTTAGATAGTCCTTGGTGTGTGTAACTGACTCGCTTCGTTTCCCTCTGACTAAGCTTTGTGGTGGTTGGGAGTTATGAGCCGGTGTTGTCCGTAATGGGGAATTTGGACGCGGTTCTCGGCGATACGCGCTCGGACGCGCCGGACAAGCCGCCTCGGGGTTTCGTTCCGTACCGTGTTCGTTCCCGGCGTCCGGTATCTTGTTATTCTCGACAGGGGTCGGGGTGGTACCCGGTAGTTGGTCGTGGGTTTTAGGTAATTGAAGATTGGACTCGGACCCTTCCCCAGTGATTGTTCGATTGGGTATTTCGTTCTTTGTAAAGACCGCGCTCGGAGTTATCCGGGCGGCGATCTACTTTCCGGGCGATCGGTCGGCCGGACTCGACTTGCGGCTTCGCTCAGAGCGGTCGGTGGTTTGGCCGGACCCCGGCTGTTTACATTAATGGTTGTCAGAGTCTTCGGCCCCCTTTCCGCCTCGAATTAGCAATCACGGGCAGTTCGGATCGGTAGACGGAGGCAACCGTGTCCCAATACGAGCAGTTTAATATTTTTCGCACGGCAATGTTCAGCCAGCGGCGGGCCAGAGGGATTAGGATATGTGTTTGAATGTAGGATCCATGGCCGAGGCGGTTGTGTTAATTTAATCGCACCCGGATGTGTTCGTGGGGAGCGGCAACTGTGCTAGACTGTACGGCAACCAATCGGCGATTTGGACGGCGCGGCGACTCTCCGGCGGGGTGAGCGGGCGTTTCATAGCGCTACGAACCGCGCGTTCACGGGCGGACGCGCTTCCGGTCTGGTTCAAACCACGGGGGCCATTGGCAGGGGAGGCAGGGGCTGAGCCGAGTACATGCGACCTTCATGAAGAGTGTTTTATGCTTGGGGAGGGAGTGTGGTGATATATTTCCTCGAAAGGCCCAATATTCCCGAACACCCAATATTCCCCAATGGACTGGTTGCCAGTGTGTAATTTGTACAGGGTGCTGGAGATAGCTCGACGCATACTCTTGGTGAAAGGTCAGGTTAGGTATGGGAGCAGCGCGTCGCTGCGTCCACTTCCCACGTGATACTCCAGGGACAACCGTCTGGCCATCCCCCGGGCAGATGCCTGGCCCATCCCCATCTCCTTGAGACGGTTGGTTGGGCGGTCAGTTGGTTGGTCGGTCAGTCGTTCGCAGGTCGGACGGTCGGTTAGTTGGTTAGACGATATTCGGTTTGTTGGACGGTCGGTTGATCGGACGGTCGGTGATCGGACGGTCGGAGCTCATTTTAATGTTCCCCATCTCACACATTGTCGGGGGAGTGGGCGGACAAAAACATGAAGGAAACAGAATTAAACTTTATTAACAATGAGAAAATTGACATCATGCAAACAATTCGAGTGCAAGACACAAACTCGAACGAACGGACAACCCGTGACGTCGTTAACAAACTATGACGTCACCTGGAATATGCAAATCCAAACAGAATGTCGATGTGTGGCGAGTATCGGTTTCAGTAAACTATGCTGTGTACGAAGGCACGGAAACTAATCAGGCGTACCTGTGGGACTGACCCTGAGGGAGGTCCCCCACAGAGGTGGGCGGGGGGAGTGCGGGAGGCCCCCCAGAGAGGGGTGGGCGGGCCGTGTGGGAGGTCCCCCACAGAGGGGTGGGCGGGGAGTGCGGGAGGCCCCCAGAGAGGGGTAGGCGGTGCCGTGTGGGAGGCCCCCACAGAGGGGTGGGCGGGGGAGTGCGGGAGGCCCCCAGAGAGGGGTGGGCGGGGCGTGTGGGAGGCCCCCACAGAGGGGCGGGCGGGGCGTGTGGGAGGCCCTCCACAGAGGGGCGGGCGGGGCATTCCCCGACATTCTCGATCCAACTTCAACCATCACAGGACAGGTTGGTGAGAAATCCAATTGTAAAAAAAAAGTTTTAGTGTAAAATGTCACACAGGCACGATGGGCCAGCCGGCCAGTTCATCGGTTTCATTTATTTGCAAATATCAGCACAACACCGATTTAA
>JAXMNL010001819.1:260-15615 GCA_035128595.1 Eptatretus atami
AGGGACGACGAGTAGGACTTTTTACGTACCTTGTCATGGTTTAGGTGAAGAATCGCCGCATTCTTGAGTGGTCGTCAGGGAGCGCGCAAATCGCGACAGTGATTGAAGGCGAATGGATCAGGAAAATTACTAACTATGCCCTTGAAAGGATAAGATTTGAGGAAGCCCTCACCCGCCCGTCCAGTGTGGACAGTCCACCGAGTGACTCCCATCTCTCACAACAAGGGTGCGTAAGGAATTTGAACGTACTTGAACTTTAAGGTTTAGATCCTGCATTCTTGTGTTGTTCCCTGAGACCGAAAGATCGGTAAAGTGATTTAAGGCTCATGGATCATGAAATAACATGCCCTTGAACATAACTATTGACGCGCCCTCACCGCCCGTCAAGTGATGGACATCCACATGTTGGACTTCCATCTCCATTCAAAACACATAGGAGTTGAGTAACGATTTTGAATGTACCTTAACCTTTTGAAGGTGTAGATCGCTGCTTCTTGTGGGTCTTGCGGCAGACGAGCAATCGTTAATGTTTTGAAGGCAATGGATCATGAAATCAACCTGCCCTGAAAGGTAACGTATGACGAGCCCCTCCACCCGCCCGTCAAAGTGAGGGACACATCCACCAGGTAACTAAAATTCCATTCTCACAAAGGGATGAGTAAGGAATTTTTACGTACCTTCACCTTATAAGTGAAGAGTCGCTGCATTCTTGTGTGGTCCGGAGCCGGCATCGTGTAAGTGATTTTTAAGGCAATGGAGCATGAATAAACCATGCTTTGAAATCGGTAAACGATTACTGAGCCCTCCACCGCCCGTCAACTTATGGACACATCCACAGTATTCCGACTCCATTTCACATACAGAATGACATAAGCAGATGTTTACTCCTGAACCGTAAAAGGTGATCAGTCCGAGCATCTTATCTGTGTTCCAAGGACGAGCGCATGTAACCAGTGATTTGAAAGGCAATGGGATCATGTAAATATAACGTGCTTATGAGGAAAAATTGCGAGCCCTCCACCGCCCAAGTGATGGACACATCCAGTGACTTCCATCTCATTTCACTGACAAAGGAGACAGAGTAGATTTTACATACCTGCAACCTTAAAGTGAAGCATCGCGCTTCTTAGTGGTGTCAGAGGACGTGAGTCAGACCATCGTAGATTTTGAAAGGCAATGGATCAGCGAAATATATACCATGCCTCATGACAGATTTCAACGGGATTGACCCGAGCCCCTCCCGCGTCAAAGTTGAGGACACATCCACAGTGACTTCCATCTGCCATTTCACAAGCAAAGGAAGAGATAGAATTTACTCCTTGACTTAAAGGTGAAGCATCGCGATTCTTGAGTGTTCTCAGAGAGCCTGAGCAGACCGTAATGATTTTAAGGGCAATGGGCATGAAATATACCATGCCCATGAAGGACACGATGACGGCTCGCACCACCCGTCAAAGTGGATGACCACTCCAGTGACTTCAATCTCATTCACAGACAAAGGAGAATGAGTAGATTTATATACTGAAACCTTTTAAGTGAAGAATCGCTGCATTCTTGTGTGGTCCAGAACGAGCAATCGTAGTGTTTTGAAGGCAAGGATCAGGAATAAAACCATGCCTGAAGGACGATTGACGAGCCCCTCACGCCGTTCAAGTGATGGCATCCACAGTGACTTCCATCTATTTCACCACAAAGGAGAGTAAGGAATTTTTACTACCTTGACCTGTTAAGGTGAGAATGCCGTATTCTTTGTGTGTCTCCGAGACCGAGCAATTCGGTATTTTTGAAGGAGATGGTCGAAATTAACCATGCCATGGAAGGAAGATTGAGAGCCCCTCCCCCCACCGTCAAAGTGATGGAACTCCACAGTGACTTCATCTCATTTCACAACCAAAGGGAATGAGTAAGGAATTATGACGTTACCTGAACGTGTTTAAGGTGAGAATGGGCGCACCTTGTGTGGTCCAGAGACGAGGCAATCGGTAATGATTTTAGAGCAATGGTCATGAAAATATAACCATGCCTTGAAAGTACGATTGACAACCCCTCACCCACCTTCAAAGTGTATGGCACATCCGACGTGAACTGTCCATCTCCATTATCTTCAACAACGGAACGATAGAGATTTGAACTGACCTTGAACCGTTAAGTGAGATCGCGGGCATCCTGTTGTTTGGTCCCATGAGAGCGAGCCATCTGGTATGATTTTGAAGACAATGATCATGAATATAACCATTGCCCTTGAAGGTACGGCATTGGACGAGCCCCCCCCACCGCCCGTCAAAGTGATGACACGATTTCCACACGACTGCTCATCTCCTTATCCACGACAACAAAGGGAATGATAAGAATTGAACGTACTTGATACCTTTGAATGTGAGAATCGCGCATCTGTGTGTCCGGGCTCCAACGAGACGACATCGTAGTGATTTTGAAGCAATGATCATGAAAAAAACCAGCCCGTTGAAAGTAACGATTACGAGCCCCTACCACCCAGCCCGATCAAAAGTGTGTGACACATCCACTGCTTCATTCTGATTTCACCCAACAAAGGAACGAGTAAGGATTAAGTACCTTCGAACCTTTAAGGTGAAATCGCTCGCATTCTTGATGGTCGTCAGAGACGAGCAATCGTAAGGATTGAGCGAATGGACAGGAAATTAACCTGCCCTTGAAAGAAGATGACGAGCCCCTCCCCCGACCCGTTGCAACTGATGACACATCCACGTGACTTCCATCGTCCATTCACAACAAAGAATGAGTAAGGAATTTGAACGTACCTTGAACCTTTAGGTGTAGAATCGCTGCATTCTGTTGGTGTCTCCAGAGACGAGAATCGGTAAGTGATTTGAAGGCAATGATCATGAAATATAACCTGCCTTGAAGGTAACGATTGACAGCCACCTCCACCCTGCCCGTCAAAAGTGATGGACCATCCACAGGACTTCATCTCCATTTCCAACAAAGGAATGGTGAGGATTTTTAGCCTTGAACCTTTTCAGGTGAGAATCGTCGCATTCTTAGTGTGGTCTCAGGAGACCAGCAATCGGGTAGTAATTTTGAAAGGCAATGGATCAGGAAATATAACCATGCCCATGAAAGGAAAGATGGAGCCCCTTCACCCGCCCGTCAAAGTGATGGACACATCCACAGACTTCCATCTCCATTTCACCAACAAGGATATGAGTGAGATTTTTAGTACTTACTTTCTCCTCAGGATGAGATCGCTGCATTCTGAGTCGATCGCCAGCGACGAAGCATGTAAGGATTCTTGAAGCAATGGATCAGTGAAATATAACCACTGCCTTGAAAGGAAAGTAGATTGACGAGGCCCCCCCCCGCCCGTAAAGTGTGGGAACACATCCACAGTGGACTTCCATCTCCATTTCAACCAACAAGGGAATGAGAAGGATTTATTACCACTTGAACCTTTAAGGTGAGAATCGCCTGCATTCCTGTGTGGTCTCAAGACCGAGCATCGTAAGTGTTTGAAGGAATGGATCAGGCAATTAACCATGCCCATAAGGAAAGATTGACGAGCCCCTCCACCGCCCGTCAAAGTGTAGGACACATCCACATAGCTTCCATCTCCATTTCACAACAAAAGGGAAATGGTAAGGAATTTTTACGTACTTGAAGCTTTTTCAGGTGTGAATTCGTGCATTTTGTAGTGGTCGCCGAGGGAGCCGAGAGCAGGTAGTGATTCTTGAAGGCAATGGATCATGAAAATATAACCATGGCCATGAAAGGAAAATTTGCGAGCCCCTCCACCCGCCGTCAAAGTGATGACACATCCAGTGAACTTCCATCTCATTTCCACAGACAAAGGAATGAGTAAGGAATTTGCATACCTTGACCTCTTAAGTGTAAGAATGCTGCTTCTTGTGGTCAACAGACGAGCAATCGGTAATGATTCTTGAAGCAATGGATCATGAAAATATACCAGCCCTTGAATGGAAGATTACGAGCCCCCTCCCCCGCCGTCAAAGTGATGGACTATCCACAGTGAGTTCATCTCCATTTCAAACACAAAGGAATGAGTAAGGAATTTAACGACCTGAACCTTTAAGGTGAAGAATGCGGCTTTTGTGTGGTCTCCAGAGACCGAGCATGTGAAAGTGATTTGAAGCAATGGATATGAAAATATAACCATGCCCTTGAAAGGTAACGATTGACGAGCCCCTCCACCCCCCGTCAAAGTGATGGACCATCACAGTGACTTCCATCTCCATTTCACCAAACAAAGGAACGATAGGATTTAGACCTTGAACCTTTAAGGTAGAGATGCCGCTTCTTGAGGTGGTCTCAGAGACGAGCAATCGGAAGTATTTAAGGCAATGGTTCATGAAAATATAACCAAGCTCTGAAAGGAAAGATTGAGAGCCCCTCACCGCCCGTCAAAGTGATGGACACATCCACACTGACCTTCCATCCCATTCACCACAAAGGAGATGAGAAGATATTTTACGTACCTTGAACTTATCAAGGTGAAGAATCGCTGCATTCTTGGGTGGTCTCAGAGAACCGGCAATGGTAAGTCGATTTTGAAGCAATGGATCATGAAAATATAACTGAGCCATGAAGGAAGATTGACGAGCCCTCCACCCGCCGTCAAGTGATTGACGAGCATCCACGTGACCTTCCATCTCCATCTACCAACAGAAGGATGATGAGTAAGGATTATTTTCACCTTTGAACCTTCTTAAGGTGAAGAATCGCTGCATTCTTGTTGTGTTCTCAGAGACCGAGCAATCGGTAAGTGATTTGAAGGCAATGGATCATGAAATATAACCAGCCCTTGAAGTATGTTGCCGGCCCCTCCACCCGCCGTCAAGTGATGGACACCACAGTGACTTCTCTCTATTCACCAACAAAGAATGGTAGAATTTTGAACGTACCTTAACTTTAAGTGTAGAATCGCTTGCATCTTTGAGGTCGCCAGAGGACCGAGCAATCGGAAGTGATTTGAAGGCAATGGATCATGAAATATAACCAGCCCAGAAAGGTAACGATTGACGAGCCCTCCACCCGCCGGCAAAGAGGTCATGGAACATCCACCAGTGAACTTCCATCTCCTATTCACCAACAAAGGAATGAGTAAGAATTTTACGTACTTGAACCTTTAAGTAAGAATCGCTGCATTCTTGTGTGGTCCCAGACACCGAGCAATCGGAGTGATTTGAAGGCATGGATCATGAAATATAACCATGCCCTTGAAAGGTAACGTTGCGAGCCCCTCCCCCCGTCAAGTGATGGAACATCCACTGACTTCATCTCCATTCACAACAAGGAATGAGTAAGTGATTTTCGTACCCTTGAACCTTAATAAGTAAACGCATCGTGCTGCTTCTTGTGTGGTCTCCAGAACGAAGCAATCGTAAGTGATTTGAAGAATGGATCATGAAAATAACCATGCCTGAAGGTACGATTGACGAGCCCCTCCCCCCCCGTCAAAGTGATGGACATCCACAGTGACTTCATCTCCATTTCACAAACAAGGAGATGGTAAGGAATTTTTACGTACCTTTGAACCTTATAAGTGAGAACGGCTTGATTCTTTGTGGTGGTCTCCAAGAGCGAGCAATCGGTAAGTATTTTGAAGGCAATGGATTCATGAAAAGTATAACCATTGCCTTGAAAGGATAACGATTGACGAGCCCCTCCACCCGCCCGTCAAAGTGATGGACCTTCCACAGTGACTTCCATCTCCATTTCACAACAAAGGGAAGAGTAAGGAATTGTTTACTACCTTGAACCTTTTAAGGTGAAGAATCGCCGCATCTTTGTGGTCTCAGAGACCGAGCCAATCGTAAGTGATTTTGAAGGCAATGGATCAGAAAATATAACCATGCCCTTGAAAGGAAGATTGACGAGCCCCTCCACCCGCCGTCAAAGTTGATGGACAACATCCACAGTGACTTCCATCTCCATTTCACCAACAAAGAATGGGTAAGAATGTACTCCCTTGAACCTTTAAAGTGTAGAATGCGCTGCATTTTTTTGGTGTCTCCAACGGACCGAATGGTAGTGATTTGAAAGGATGGATCATAATATAACCATGCCTTGAAGGTACGATTGACAGCCCTCACCCGCCCGTCAAGTGATGGCACATCCACATGTCTTCATCTCCATTCAACAACAAGAGGAATGAGTAAGAATTTAACGTACTTACCGTTTAAGGTGAAGAATCGCGCTTCCTTTGTGGTCTCCGAGACCGAGCAATCCGGGTAAGTGATTTTGAAGCAATGATCATGAATTAACCTCCATGAAAGGAAAAAGATTGCGAGGCCCCTCCACACCCCCGTCAAGTGTGGACATTCCACTGACTTCCATCTCCATTTCACCAACAAAGGAATGAAGTAAGGTTTTACTACCTTGACCTTTTAAGTAGAATCGCCGCTTACTGGTGTCTCAGAGACCGAGCAATCGGTAAGTGATTTTGAAGGCAATGGATCATGGAAAATATAACCGCCCTTTGAAGTAACATTGACAGCCCCCCCACCCGCCGTCAAAGTGGATGTGACAATCCACAGTGCTTCCATCTCCATCTTACCAACAACAGTGAACGAGTAAGGAATATTTACGACTTGAACCTTTAAGTGAGAATCGCCGCATCTTCTTAGTCTCAGGACCGAGCAATCGGTAATGATTTGAAGGCAATGGATCATGAAAATTATACCATCCCTTGAAAGGTAACGATTTGCGACCCCTTCACCCCCCGTCAAAGTTAGATGACACTCCACAGTGACTTCCATCTCCATTTCACCAACAAAGGAATGTGTAGAATTTTTACGTACCTTGAACCTTATCAGGTGGAATCGCGATCTTTGTGTGGTCTCCGAGACCGACTGCAACGGTAAGTATTTTGAAGCAATGGATCATTAATAATTTAACCATGCCTTGAAAGTAACGTTGACGAGCCCCTCACCGCCGTCAAAGTGGATGGACATCTCCCATGCTTCCATCTCCATTTCACCAACAAGGAACGAGTAAGATTTTTAATACCTTGAACTTTTAAGTGAGAATTCGCCTATTCTTGGAGTGTCTCAGAGACGAGAATCAGTAAGTATTTTGAAGCAATGATCATGAAAATATACCCATGCCTGAAAGGAAAGAATTGACGAGCCCCTCCACCCCCCGTCAAGTGATGACCCATCCACAGTGACTTCCATCTCTTTCACACAAGAGATGAGTAAGATTTTGAACGACTTGAACCTGTTTGGAGGAATCGCCACATTCTTGAGGTCTCAGAGAGCCGAGCAATCGGTAAGTGATTTGAAGGCATGGATCAGAAATATAACCTGCCCTTGAAGGTAACGATTGACGACCCCTCCACCGCCCGTCAAAGTGATGGCCACATCCACATGTACTTCCATCTCCATTTCACAACACAAGGAATGAGTTAAGAATTTGAACGTACTGAACCGTTAGAGGTGAAATCCGGCCTCCTTGTGTGTCTCCAGAGACCGACTTCGTAAGTGATTTGAAGCAATGGTCATGAATATACACCATGCCCTTGAAAGGGTAACGTTGACAGCCCCTCCACCCGCCGTCAATGAAGGACATCCACATGACTTCTCTCATTTCACAAAAGGACGGGTAAGAATTTACGTACTTGAACCTTTTAAGTTGATATGCCGCATTTTGTGTAGTCTCCAGAGACCGATCATCGGTAAGTGTTTTGAAGCAATGATCATCAAAATTAACCATGCCCTTAAGAAAGATTGAGAGAGCCCCTCCACCCGCCCGTCAAGTGGATGACACATCCACGTGACCTTCATCTCCATTTCACAACAAAGGAATGAGTAGAGAATTTACAACCTTAACCGTTCTTAGGTGAAAATCGCGCATCCTTGTGTGGTTCAGCACGAGCAATCTGTATGTGATTTTGAAGCAATTGATCATGAAAGATAACAGCCTTGAAAGTAACATTGACGAGCCCTCACCCGCCCTCAAAGTGTATGGACCATCCACATGACTTCCATCTCCATTCACCAACAAAGGGACGGAGTAAGGAATTTTTAGCATACCTTGAACCTTTTAAGGTGAGAATCGCGCATTCTTGTGTGGTCTCAGAGACCGAGCAAAAAATGGTAGAGTTTTTGAACGCAACTGGATCAAGGAAATGAATACCATGCCTTATAAGGTAACGATTGAGCCCACTCACCACCCAGTCAAAGTGATGGACACGGATCCAACACTGACTTCCATACTCCATTTTCACCGATATCAAAGGAAGGTAAGAGATTCGTTTAGCTACCTAACCTATTATAGGTCGCAAGAATCGCTTGCTCTGGTGTTCCAGAGAGGAGCAATAGGATAAGTGATTTTAAGGGCATGGATACTAAATATTAACTTTCTTATGTCCTATGAACATGAAAGATATCGAAGCCCCTCACCGCCTCAAGTGATCACTCCACACTGCACTTCATTCTCGATTTCACAACACAAGGATTTGAGTAGAGAATTATACGTACCTTGAACCTTGAGGTTCTGTAACAACGCGCATTATTGTTGTCCGGAGAGACGGAGACATTCGTGTTGATTTGTAATGGCAATGCTCATTGAAATATACATCCCCTTGAAGGTACACAATTACGAGCCCTCACCGCCCGTCAAAATGTGAGGACCACCGAGCGACATTCGACAATCTCACATCTCCACAAAGGAGATGCGTAAGCAATACACGTACCTTGAACCGTTAAAGGTTGTAAGAATCCTGCATTTGTGTTGCGTCTCCAGAGACCAGCAAGTCGAAGTGATTTTTGAGCAATAGTCATGAACATATAACATGCCCGTTGAAAGTAACACGATTGACGAGCCTGCCACCCGCCGTCAAAGTGATGACACATCCAAGAGACTCCATTCTCCATATTCACAACAATGGACATTGTAAGAATTTAACTGCCTTGAACCGTTAAGTAGATCGCTGCATCTTGTGTGGTCCCAAGAGACCGACAATGGTAAGTGTATTTGAAGGCATATGGAATTGAAAATATAACATGGCCTTGAAACGGTAACGATTGACGAGCGCCCTTCCACCGCCCGTCAAAGTGAGGACCAATATCCACATGACTTTCCATCCAGTTCACAACAAAGAAAGAGTAGAATTTTACTACTGACCTTAACATTTAAGTGAAGCAATGGTCATTTCTTGGTAGTGTCAGAGAGACGAGCAATCGGTAAGTTTTTGAAGCAATGGGATCAGAAAAGATAACATGCCTTGAAAGGTAACGATTGACGGCCCTTCCACCGCTCCGGTCAGTTGGGACACATCCACAGAGACTTCCATCGCCATTTCACCAACAAAAGAGATGATAAGGATTGAACGTACGCTTATACCTTTAAAGGTGTAGAATCGCTGACTTCTGTAGTCCCAGAGCACCGGCAAATCGGGTAAAGTATTTTGACAATGGATCTAGAAGATCTAACCATGCCCTTGAAGGTACCGCATTGACGAGCCCTCCCCCCCGCCGACATGGTGGTGCGGACAGTCCATTCAACATCAGTAGGATTAACCTTCCTATAGTGTGACCTAATTCTTTTTTCTGTGATGCGACAGCAATCTCAGGGTAATCAGATCAGAAAATTACAGCTTAATGAGTTCGTACCCCTCCACCGCCTATGACAAACAGTACCATTCCATCACAAGGTGAGGAAATTTGACTAGCCGCATCTCTATGAGATCGATGATACGGTGTCCAGAGACCGTACAATCCGGTAAGTGATTTGAGGCAATGTATCAGGAAAAAATATACCTGCCCATGAAGAGCAAAATATTGGGATGCCCTCACCCGCGCCGTCAAATGATTACACATCCATGACTTCCTTACCATCTTACAACAAATGAAGGAGTAATGAGATTGTTAACGTACCTTAACCGCTTCTAAGGTAAGAATAGCTGCATCCTTTGGAGGTCTCCAGGAGACGAGCATCCGTAATGTATTTTAGGCAGGATCTCGTATAACATGCCTTTGCAACGGTAGACGATTTGACCGACCCCCCACCGCCCTCAGAAGTGATGGACACATCACAGTGACTTCCATCTCCTGGATTACCAACCAAGGAATGTAGTAAGCGATTACTTGACTACCTTGACTTTTGAAGATCCGCTTTTAGAATCCGTCTCGTGCTCTCAGGACCGAGCAATCTTGAGTGATTTTGAAGGCACATGGATCCGGAATAACCATGCCCGCATGATAAGGAAAAGACTTGACGAGCCCGTCCACCCCCGTCAAAGGCTGGCACATACCACAGACTTCCATCTCATTCAAACAAGAAGGAATGAGTAAGGATTTGAACGTCCCTTACCTTATAGTGTGATGAATCGCTGCATTCTTGTGTGCTCACGACACGAGCAATTGCGAGAATTTTGAAGGCAATGATATGAAATTATAACCGATGCCCATGATAGGAAAAGTACAATTGACGCCACGCCCTCGGCACGGACGCTCCCGTGCAATTCCATCTCACAATATTCTAAAACAAAGGTATGAGGACCATTTGAACGTTTGACCTTGACCTTTAAGTTTAGAACAATCGCTGCATTCTTTGTGTGTCTGCCAGAGGAGGAGCAATCGTTTGTGATTTGAAGGCGATGGATCATAGAATCTACCATCGCTATGCGAAAGTAGCAACTTGACGAGCCTCGCACCGCCCGCTCAAGGATGGAACATCCAACGAGTGACTTCCTCTCCATTCACCAACTAAAGGGAATGATAAGGAATTATTTACGTACCTTTAGACCTGTATAAGGTGAGAATCGCGCGATTCTTGTTTGTCCGAGAACGACATCGGTAATATGTTTGAAGGCAAGATATGGCTAAAATATACCATTGCCCTTGAATGTAACCGAATACGAGCCCCCCGCCGTCAAATGATGGACACTATCCACAGTGACTTCCATCTCCATTTCACAACAAACGGGAATAGTAAGGAATTTCGACCTGTGAACCTGCTATTAGGTTAAGAATCGCAGCATCCTTGTGTGGTCTCAGCAGCCAGCAATGCTGTAAGGATTTTGAAGCACAATGGATCATTGAACAATATAACCATGCCTTCGAAAGTACGATTGACCGAGCCCTCACCCGCCCGTCAAAAGTGTATGACAATCCACAGGACTTCATCCATCTTCACAACAAGAATCGAGTAAGAATTTTGTAACTATCCTTGACCTTTTAGGTAGGAAGATCGCTCGCATTTCTTGCGTTTCCAGACGACAACGCGTAAGCTGTTTTAGAAGATGCCATACAGAATTATAACCCTCCTTTGGAAGAGTAACTATTAGCTGAGCCCTTCACCGACCCGTCAGTGATGGCACTCACAGTACTTCATCTCCATTCACAACAAAGGGATATAGTAGGATTTTAGATACCTTAACATCTTTAATTGCGTAGATTCGCTGGCTTTGCTTGGGCCAGAACCGAGAACTGTAAGTGATTTGAAGCAATGGATCATGAAATATAACATTGCCCAGGTGAGAACGAGTTGACGAGCCCCTCCACCCGCCGTTCAAGTGAGTACACATCCAACAGTGACTCCAATCTATTTCACGCACAAAGGACGAGAAGCGAAAGTTTGTAACATACCTTGGACAGTTCTTAAGTGAGAAGCGCCTCATTTTGAGTGTCGCCAGAGACCGAGCACATCGGTACAGATTTTGACAGGTCAATGTCATGAATTAACCAGATGCCTTGAAATGTAACGATTAGCGAGCGCCCTCGCACTCCGACCGTCATAAGTACTGTCGCACATCCACAGTGCTTCATGCTCCATTTCACAACAAAGGGAAGGTAAGGAATTTTGACGTACCGTGAACCGTCTCTAGTGTAGAATTGGCTAGGCATCCTTGTATGGCTGCTAGGATATACTCACGCCGGGCATCGTGTTAAGTGATTTTGAAGGTGCATCCAGGATAAAAATATCACATGCCCTTATATTGAATGCAACGATTGACGGCCCCTCCACCCGCCCGTCACAGTGATGGCACATCACAGTGGACTTCTCTCCATGTCAAATCCAAAGGGATATCGATTAAGGAATTTTAACTACTTGAACCTAGTAATGTTGAAATCGCTCGCATCTTGATGTGTCGTCCGAGAACCAGCAAATCGGTAAGTGTTTTACAGCAATGGTATTAGGAAATATACACTGCCATGAAGGAAAAAGTTGATGAGGCCCCTCCACCGTCCGCTCAAGTGATGACACCATCCACAGACTTCCTTCTCATTTCACAACAAACGGATGAGTTAAGGATTTTTGTTACGCTGAACCTTCTAACGTGAGAACTCGCTGCATCTTGTTTGGTCATCGAGAGTCCGAGCAATCATGCGTAAGTGATTTGTAAGGAATGAGTCAAGAAAATATAACCAGCCCTTGAAAGGTGTAACGATTACGAGCCCCTCCACCCCGTAAAGTGATGGACAACATCCACAGTTGCATTCCATCTCCATTTCACAACAAAGGAATGAGAAGATTTGAACGTTACCTTGAACCTTTAAGGTGAAATCGCTGCTTTCATTGGTGGTCGTCAGAGACGTCCGAGATCCGGTAAGTAGATTTGAAGGCAATAGTGCATGAATACTAACACATCATAAAGATTGACGCCCTCCCCCCCCGTCATAATGAAGACAGATCGACGGGGCTTCCCAATCTCCATTTCCACCAACAAAGGGAAATGGTAGGAATTTTTACGTACCTTAAACCTTTTCAATGAAGAATCGGCTCATTCTTGTATGGTCCCAGAGACGAGCAATCTGGAATTTATTTGAAGGCAATGGATCTCAATGACATACTTACTCGATGCCTTGAAAGGTTAACGATGCCAGTCCCCTCCCGCGTCCCGTCATGTGAATGACAGCATCCAAGTGACTAGAAATCTCCATTCGTCCCACCCAAAGGCGTAAATGAGTATAGGAATTTTTACGGTACTTGCAACCTTTTTACGTGAAGACTCGCGTGCCTTCTTGTTGTGGTCTCCAGAGACCCGGAATCGGTAGTGATTTTAGAGGAGATCATCGAAATTAACGCATTGCCTTGAAAGGCTACGATATGCGAGCGCCCTCCACACGCCCGTACAGTGATGGAACATCACAGTGATCCATCTCCATGTTCAACAACAAGGGATGAGGGGATTTGAACGGACCTTGAACCTGTTTAGGTGAAGATGGCGCGGTCCTTGTGTGGTCTCCCAGAGCCGAGCAATGGCGTAAGTGATTTTGAGGCAATGGTATCTATGAAAGATTAACCATGCCTTGAAGGACCGATTGACGAGCCCTCAGCCCGCCCGTCCAAGTGGATTGGACTATCCACAGTGATTCCATCTCCATATTCACAAAAAGGAAACGAATGTAAGAATTTACTCACCTTTGACACCTGTTTAAGGTGAAGAATCGCCCGCATTCATTGGTGTGTGTCGGTCAGAGACCGCAATCTCGGAAAGTGCTTCTTGAGGCCCATGATCCACGGAAATATAAGCCATGCCCTTGAACGGTAACGCATTGAACGAGCCATCACCCACCTCGTCAAAATGTGATGACACTCCACCGATGACTTCATCTCATTTCACCAACAAGGGAATGGTAAGCTTTGGGTTGAACGTACCTTGAACGTTTAGGGATGGATCGCTGTCATTTCTTGTGTAGTCTTCCAGAGACCTGAGAAATCGTAAGTGATTTTGCAAGACAATGATCATGAAAAATTATACTATGCTTGAGGTAGACGCATTGACGAGCCCCCCCCCCGCCCGTTCAAAGTGATGGACCACCTCCACAGTGACTTCATCATGGATTTCACAAACCAGGGAACGACGTAGAATTTTTACGATTGAACCTGAACCTTTCTAAGCTAGAGATCGCTTGCTTCTTTGAGGGGTCGTCAGAGAACCGAGCCAAATCGTAAGTGATTTTCGAAGGTCAATGGATCCATGAAATCACTACAATGCCGCTTAAGGTAACGTATTGACGACGCCCCTCCACCACGCCCGTCCAAAAGTGATGGACACTCCACGCTGAAGTTCCATCTCCATTTCAACACAAAGGAGAATTGGTAGAATTTGAAGTACGACTTGAACCGTTTAAGGTGAGAATCGGGCCATCCTGTTGGTCTCCAGAGACAGCGACTCGGTAGTGATTTTGAAAGCAATGGATCATGAAACTATAACATGCCCTGACGGTAGATGACGAGCCCTCCCGGTCAAAGTGATTGGACAATCCCGAGTGACTTCATCTCCATTTAGCCACAAAGGGAAGCGAGAGGATTTTTACATACCTTGAACCTATTTTAAGGAAGATCGTCCGCATTCTTTGTAGTGGTGTCAGAACGAGCATCGGTAAGATTTGGAAGAAGGCAATGGTCAGGAATATACCCATGCTTTGAAGGAAAAGTGGGGCCCCTCACCCGCCGTTCAGGTGTGGACACATCGCACAGTGACTTCCGATCTCCTTTCACAAACAGCGAATGCGTAAGGAATATTGAAAGTACTTGAACCTCTTAAGGTGTCGATCGACCCTGCTTTTGTGTGTGTCCCCAGAGACCAGATCGGTACGTGATTTTGAAGGCAATGGATCATGAAATCTAACATGCCCTTGAAAGTACGATTGACGGCCCCTCACACCGCACGTCACAGGTGATGATCCACAGTCGTTTCAGTTTTCTCCATTTCACAAGACCGCGATGATGAGTAAGGAATGTTGACGTACTTACTTTTTTAAGGTGCAAAGAATCGTCGCGCTTCTTGAGTGTCGTTCCAGAGACCGAGCGAATCCGTGTAAGTGATTGAGGCAATGGATCATGCAATCTAACCATGCCCTTGATAATGGTAACGTTGACGACCCTCCCACACCGTCAATGAGTGGACATATACCACGTGACTTCCATCTCATTTCACCAACAAAGAAATATGAGTAAGGAATTTTCTACGTTACTTGAATATAGGTGAAGGTCGCTGCCTTCTTGTTGTGGTCTCCGAGACCGAGTCGGTAAGTGATTTGAAGGCAATGGATCATGAACAATTAATACCATGCCCTTGTGAACGGTACGATTACGAGCCCTCACCGCCCAGTCAAGTGATCTGGACACTCTCCACAGTGACTAAAAATCTCATCTCACCACCAAAGGGATGAGTAGGAATTTTTACGTACCTTGACCGTTATAGGTGAAGAATCGCTGCATTTCTATGTGTGGTCTCCAGAGACCGAACTCTCTTCTCATTTAAGGGAATGAGTAAGGAATTTTTACGTACCTTGAACCTTATAAGGTGAAGAATCGCTGCATTCTTGTGTGTTCTGCAGAGACCGAGCAATCGGTGAGTGATTTTGAAGGCAATGGATCATGAAAATATAACCATGCCCATGAA
>JAXMNL010001820.1:1592-14145 GCA_035128595.1 Eptatretus atami
TCTTCTTCGCTTCGGCCACCGCTGGCCCAGCAACAGGCGGCTGCTGGCTCTGGTTGGACTATTCTGATGTCATGGCTCCCGGGCCTTGAGTACTCCCCACATACCATAATTCCTGCGGAAGTCCTTTGCGTGCTCAGTTTTCCTTTTTTTTCTGGGGTGTTCCGTGCTATACGTAGCGGGTCCCCGGTTTCCGTTTCCCCTTGGTGACACCCGTGATTTGCTCGTCTAATACGCATTACAACATTCAAATCGTGTCTTCTCTTGTTGCCTTTTGTCCTACTTCGCCAAGCGTGCGCGCACCCGAATTCTTGCGGCCACATGCTCCCCCTCTCCTGCGAGGTACTGCGTCATGTGTCACAACCCTGTTTGCGCCCCTGTCACATGTTCAATATGTTGATTTGTTTCCTGGTTCTGTCTTTACCTTGTTTTGCTCCCCCCGCGCCCTCAAGTTTCTGTCTGAGTCGTTTCTAAACTTGTCTGGAGTTCTGGGCACAATTATGGGTTGAGCTCCGTCTTGAGGTTTGGCCTGGTTACCACTAACTGTTACGCGTTCTTCGAACTAACTCAAAAGGCTCCGTGAGACCCGTAATTACATTTCGCTATTACGGTCCTGAATTTCGTTTCCTGGTATTCAGAGTTCATAATTTTATTATCCTCGGTGATGAGATGATGATGGATGATAGATGATGATTATGATGATGAGGGATGATGATGGAGCTCATTCTGTGCGTCCCGATCCCTTCCGATTGTGTTGTGAAGGTGCCAGAGAGTTGAGGATTTCTCCATCAGAAAGTTCAACCATCAACTTTCAAGAAAGACATGGTGTGGTAAAGTATAAGACGTTACATAATATTACGCACGAGTTTTTTGGAAGCTGTTTGTAAGGCCGAGTTAAATCGCATTCCATGTATGTTTATATGTTATAGCTTCTATTTGTTTGAAGTGGCAGTGATGTTCTGGAGCTGTTTGGTAAAACCATGCTTTTTACGGATTTGTTTTGTAGGTTGCCGGTTTGTCGGGTGATGGAGGAATTTATATCGGGAAAGTTTAGGATTGTAGAGGTTAGTTTTGTACGTGACGTGTAGAACATATGAAGGTGTAGTGAGTGGTGGAAATGTGAGCTTGAGGTGTTGGTGTCCAGCGGGGAGTGGTGATGGGTTTAATAGTCTGCGGGATGTTACAATAAGTTCTCAGTATGTGATTTGCCCTGTAACCTGCGGAAGTTTTGCTTCCAAGGAGCAGAAGTCGTGGCGGCAGGGAGAAATGCTGCAGGGTGATCCGTAGGGCGAAGTACGCCCGAGAGCTGAGTAGATGGGTGGCGTATACGCGAGCAAAGCGTGCCTGAGAGGAGCAGAAGTCCCCGCTCCAGGTGATTGGAGGGCGAGTAAGACCCGAGGCTGGATGATGTGATGGTGTGGATATGTTAAGAAACGAGCAGACGTGAGCGGAGGCACGCCTCGGTATGCGAGAATCCAGCCGGAGGAGGCATGATGATATGCATCAAGTGATTAGTAATTTTTCGAAATTTATTTTCCCGTTGGGTGGGGTGAGTTCAAAGACCAGGAGCCAGAGTTACTGGAATGAGGTTCTTCTTGTAGTTTAACGTTTTATGTTGTTATGACTCGGCGGTTAGACCACCATCATTCCAGCCTAGCCAATGAGCTAGCTGCTGCGGACCCGCAGCGGATGATGTGGCCTACCGAAGTGTTGACCACTGAGGAGGGGGGGGGGGATAAATTGCGGGGGAGAGAAGGATGCATGCTTGTGGTGGTTGAGTAGGAGAAAGTGTCGGAGGCTCAGGGACTTCCGACCAGATAGGTTAGATTATGATAATTATTATCGATAGGGCACTGGAGCAGCACGGGGTATGTTATTACTTTGTAATTACACACAGCAGTAATACCGAATGGGTGCATATTGTCAACGTAAGACTATGCTGATACGTTTTGTTTGAAGCGATGTATTCTGGACCGAGCATCTGTGTCAGTGATCAAGGTGAGGTGCCTCAGAGAATCTGTCCGGAGATGCGGTCGTGCTTCATGAATTGGGACTGGGTTGAATGGGATCAGGTGAGTAAAGGTAATTAAAGGGGATGAATGTTGTTGAAATGATAGGGTGTTTGTTGTCAAGTGTGGTGAGATGGAACTTTGTCTGTAAGTCAAGATCATGGATGGTTAAAAAGGTTTTGCCTGTGTTTTACTTATTAGTTGAGAGTTGATTGGCGGGGTCATGGGAATGCTATGTGAAGGTTTGTGGTGGGTAGGTGTGGTGTTCGAGGGTTACGGATCGGGCTGTGAAGAGCGGTGATTGGGCTTCCCCTGCGGTATGGTCCCCGGCAGCCGGTGGGTGGAATGTGGAGCCCGTGAGGTGGGTTTGTTTTGGTCGATGAGCTCGGGGAGCGGTCGTTGACTCCGCGGGGACGTGGTCAAGGATTGGGAGATGTAATGTTATGATGAATTGTCGGCTGTGAGAATGCGTGTTGTTTAAGGGGGTTTTGTGTTTGTTTTTGGGAACTCTTTTCATTCGCCAGGAATCCGGAGCCGGAGGACGTCCTGTTATATTTAAAAGTGGTGAGTTATAGTGGGGTTGGTAAGCAGATCGGTAGTTAGTACCGGCTCTTCCTCAGTCGTGATTATTTTGTGGCTATTGGTGCGAGCACTTGAGAGAGTACGGTGGATGGTAACCCTGAATGTGATCGTTGCGGAGCTGTGAGTTCGGTGGGGAGGGAGGGGGCGGTGTTATGTAGGAAATATCTGAGCGTGTGGATGGGCTCGTGAGCCCGGTTGGGTGGCATGAGTATATAGTGGCGTCGTGTAGGTGCGATAGGTGATATTGTTTCCCATACAGGGGGTGGGGGTGTGAGTATTGGGAGGATATGGTAAGTCGCCTGGTTGGTACAAACCCCGTGTATGCGATTCCTGTGTTTGGGAAGTGAGGATGGGGCTTTTGTCGGGTTGTCGAGGCATGATGGAAATGTGAGGTTTAAGTGAGCGGAGGATAGAAACAGAAGGACAGAGATAGGTCCGCTAAAAGGGAGGTAATTCAGGGGACGGCCAGTTTCCTGAGAACTGTTTAAGGACATTGTACTGGTTGTCAATGGAAACGGAAAATATTCAACCTGAGGATTCTTGATAAGTTACCGTCGTTGTTTATTTATGTACATGTGTGGGTATATTCATGATTACCAAGGGGAGTGATTTGTGCATGTCGTTGCTATTGTTGATTTGCTTAGCGCGGATGGACTGCTCATTAATTCCTTGCGAGTGTTCTTTGGAGCCTTCATTGGATTATAGATATCGTGGCTGAGGTGGATGGATCGATTTTGGTGAATTAAGAGATTCGCATGTTGTATTGCCTCGGTGCCTCTGCAGAGTGGAATTTATTTAACGGAGCTACAAAGGTAGTGTCTGAGGGAATGACCCCGCGTCCAAATTGTTCGTTAATCGTATGAGAACTGTCGATGGAAGATGGTGTGAGTCAGTTCTTCACAACGGGATGGTGGGTGCCTGACTCATTTGTGAGCTTAAGCGCGCCGTCCCGTGTAGGATCCTGAGAGTGGTTGAGAGAATGTGAATTAATTGAGATGCCCGTGAGTGCATGCAGTAGGTACTTGAGGTGCGTGCCCGTAATGCGTGGCGGTAGTGCAACAAAAAACTTTCAAACCGCGTGCCAGAAAGCGATATAAAGGGCTTGTCGCGTCCTCAACGGAACTCAAACTTCCCAACAGAGTTATTTAAAATCGCAGTTACTCCCTGTCTTGCTTGTATAGATTATGCTGACATGTACAGCCGGCCACGTAAGTCATCGTCGGCCGCGGACGGCGGCATCACGTGTCCTTGTATTGTTGGTAACAAATGGCCAGACTTGGGAAGCAAATTGTGAGTTGAATTAACCTGAAAAGGCCATCTCAGGTTCGCAGAATATAGTGCAAGTTTTAAATTGAATTGGCAGTGGTTGTCGAGAAACAAACAGGTGAAGACATAAACAAAACACACTATAACCACACAACATCACCAACACAACTCCACCACCCCACCAACCACGTCTTTTGGGAGCGAGTTGTTCCAATGTTAATACATAATTTTGGGGGTTGTTGTATTATTACCAGGTAACATCCAGGTAAGGTGAGGAGTATATATGGAGTTCCATGTAAACCAGGGAGTTTATTTATTGGTTTTTGTAGAGCAGTCCTGTGGTTGCTGGTTGCGATCATTGCTGGACAGGCTTGTGCGCCGTGCAGTGCCCTGTTTCCGTAAGACGGTCGTTGTAAGGTGGGGAGATCAGAATAATAGTATGTGTTGAGAAATATTATGAACTAAATTTCAAGAATAAACAGTGACAGCAAAGGGATACAGACACAATTTGGCGGGCTGACCCCAAACTGAGAACGTAGTTGGGAGACAGAATCCATCTAGCTGTAGCGGTATGTGGTGAAGGGAGAGGGTATAGATTGTCGGGAGACGAGTTCCAGTTGCTCGGAAGCGGGCTGATAATAGATGGCTGGTCACACGACGTCTGACGTCGTGAGGGTGTTTTTTGTGCTCCTCGTTGTGTTCCTTCATTGTGTAAGGGATTGATCATGTATCATGGTATGGAGAAGAACGAGTGACTTGTGCGCTGTTGTATGGAACGTGGTACTGAGAGTGTGCTGATCTGGGGTGGCAGATGGGGCGTTGTCATCTGTTCTCAACACACGCAGGTAGTACTGGTGATGCTCAGTTGTCTGCCCTACACGAAGCCGGTTATTCAATGATGTTTAGAGGGCGTCATGAACCTCTCCATGGTGTGAGCCGTCATCAACAAACTTTAAGGCTGTGAGTCAATCATTGTTACATCTGCACGGACGGTCACGCGAAGAGTGTACCCATGGCTCGGTTATCGGAAAGTTTTACTGTGTGTGGTGCGGTAGAGTTTGGAGATATCATGAGAAAGCGAGAATGAACCCATTGTTTAACCGGTGCAGTAACTTGTATAACTTCAGTGGTTTCGAGATGTTAGATGGTGCCATGATTGTAGACATCGGAGTTGTCTCTCTTCTGTGCGGGTCCTGGAGCGACCGGTACCGGTAGGAGAACGATTCATTAAAGGCTGTAGCCCTTGTGCTGGTGAAGTCTGACTGATGGTTCTCAAGCTGATTAGGTGGGAACGTGTGAAGATTGAATATGTGTATCCATTTATGGGGACGTATTATTGGTCGTGACGTGAGTGAGTTAGGGCGGTGATGATGTGAGTTGAGATGTAAAGGAAAGTGCACTCTACGTGGCGGGTTATAATCGGAGTATATTGTCGAAATGAGTGATGTGTCGACCTGATATTGTGATTTATTATTAGTTGTTGATTCATGTTTCGCAGGTTAACCGGGGTGTTTTCTTTCTCTCCATTAGTCAGTGTGAAGGAGGTGAAGAGTTGTGACACGTGACTCGGGAGTGAGTGACGTGGCGACGGTTGAATTCTTGGTGAGTTGTGTGTGACTCAAGAGCGATGAGAACGTCTGAGGGGTTTTAAATGAAGAGGACGTGTATTTTCGTAGTCTTGTCTGCGCATTTTGTCATTGATACTTTCATTTATTTGGGATTTACCTGCCGTACTTGACAGGGTGAGTTTACGAGGAAGTTGATGTGAGTTTTAAAGTTTAAAACGAGTTACCAACCCTGGACTGAGTCGTGGGTTCGATTCCTGCACAGTTTAAAATAGTATAATTTACTTTGTGTGTGTGTATTGTATGTTTGTTTGATTGTGTTGTGTGGTGTGTTTGGGGTATACTGTGTGTGTGTGGTGTGTTATGTGTTACAGTATGTGTGTGTGTAAATGTGTTGTTGTGTGTGGTGTGTATGTGTGTTTGTTGTTAAGTGTGGTTAGGTGTGTGTGGGTTGGTTATGACAGTATGTAGTGTGTATGTGTATGTTGTGTTGTTGTGGTGTGTTGTGTGTATCATGTTTGTGTGTTACGAGTATTGGTGTGTGTTTTGTGTGTTCAGTTGTGTGAGTTATGTTGTGTGTGGTTTTGGTTTACAGTGTTGTGGTGTGTGTGGTAGTGTGTGTTGTGTGTGTGTGTCGTGTATAGAGTATGTTGTGTTGTTGTGTGTTTTGTGTGTGTATGTGGTTTGTTGTGTTGTGGTTGTGTATATGTGTATGTGTGTGTATGTGTGTTGTGTTGTATGTGGTGTGTATGTAGTGGTTTGTGTGGTTTTTGTGGTGTGTAGTTGGTATATGTGTGTGTGTGTGTAGTATGTGTGTATGTATGTTGTTATGGTTATTGTGTGCTGTGTATGTTGTATGTGTGTGTGTATTGTGTATGTTGTGTGTATATCAGTGTATGTGTGTTGTGTGTGTATACAGTGTGTGTGTGTGTGTTTGTAGTGTGTGTATTGTATGGTGTTGTGTAATGTGTGTGTGTATGTGTTGTTATGAGAATGTATGTGTGTGATATGTGTGTGTATGATGTGTATTTGGTATTGTATGTTTATGTGTTGTTTGTGTGTATACTAGTGTGTGTATGTTATGTGTGTGTAGTTGTGTGGTATGTATGGTGGTGTGTGTTATGTGGTGTGTGTATATGTGTATCGGTGTGTGTAGTGTATGTATGTATGTGTTCATGTGTGTGTGGTGTGTGGTGTGTGAGTGTGTGTGGTGGTTGTTGTGTGTTGTGTGTGTACTGTAAATGCTCTTAACCTCCAATTCACGTGCAGTGTTGTCAATTTGATGTTCAACGGTTGTTGTTCGGTCGTATTCAGAAGCTGCGAGAATGTTCTGCTGGGAATGTGAAAGTCAGTAAATTGTTCTATAAGGTATGAGTCATAATGATTCAAGTCATTGATATGATTAACAGCCAATATTGCAACCCTCATTGCGGATGTAATTAGTTAAGAGGATGAGGGGTGAGGGAGGATGTTGTGAGAGTGAGGCAGGGAGTAGAGAGTGAGGAGGGAGGAGAGAGAGGGAGAGATGATGGAGAGAGGGAGGGAGAGCAGATGGGAGAGGGAGAGATAGAAAGAGGGGAAGGAGAGGTGAGGGGAGGAAAGAGGAGGTGGGTGAGTGAGGAGGGAGCTAGGAAAGGTGGGAAGGGGGGGGGGGGGGTGGAGAGACGTCTCACACTACTGTACCCCAGAGGATGGGGGAGAGAGGAGAGGGGGAAGTGTACGTGGGTGGGGAGGAGGTGAGTATGGGGATGTTTTGGACCTGTTGTTTTGTTGGGGGCGGTGAAAGGGGGGGGGGGGGTGAGGGGAGGGGGGCGGGGTACAGGTTGATAAAATGATGGGTACATAAATAAGCACTGGAGACCTCACCGGATGTATGGGGGTGCCAAAGGAGGGAAGGCATCGTGAGGCGAGGGGAGGAGTGTGGAGGGGAAGGGATTTGTGTGAGGAAGAGAAGAGCACGAAGGGAAGAATGGGAAGAGTATACAGAGGCAAAGAGTTTTGCTTTCAACTGGCGGGTTTGAAAAACCCAGGTGGGTTAAACAAGTTATCTACTGGCAAGGATTGCCTGCTATATGGCCGCTACACATGCAGCGACTTATGGCCCCTGCGTCGGCTCGTCCGAACTGATGTACATGCTGGCAGTCCATCAAAGGGGAGGGGAGGGAGAGTGGTGAGGGGTGTATTTGAGGGACGGGGAGAGAAGGGAGGTGAGAGTAAAGGGGAGGAAGGGTCGAGAGAGGGGAGAGGGTAAGAGAGAGGAGAGGTGAGAGAGGTAAGGGAGAGAAGGAAGGAAGGAGGGGGGCGAGGAAGAGGGGTATTAGGTGATGCGGACTGTGACGCCAGTTTAATTCCATGGCCGAAGAAGGGACCCTGATGATCACTTTGTGAATCGAAGACGTGAGATAGAGAGTTATTACCTGATGGAGATTCGAGACCAGGCTCGAAGCTTAGAGCGAGGCGTAGCGTACCTCTAGCTTCTTGCTGTGGTGGACTCATTGTTTGTAAGAAAACATTTTTCAGTATGTAATTCATTTAATAATATTTTTGCCTTGCTATTAGCCAGATTAAAAACCGGGCTGTGGATATACAGAAGGTGTGCGAATCGAAGCTTGATGAGCGTGGAATTGAACAATAAATCACGAAACAGTCATAAAAATAACTTTAAAAACGACGTTTAATTATTTAATATTTTATTATTATGGAAGTGAGGTGATAATAAAGGAATTACAAAAAGGGGCGAACGTGGTGTACACTAAAATTTCACATTGTTTGCCTGACCAGACGTGTGGTAACCCAGAAATGTGGACAAAGCGAGGCATGTCGGCAGACTTTTTATAGTGAAATGATATCGCAGTCTCCGTGATGGTGCGAGAGTGGAGTGTCGAGTCGCTGCAAGTGGCGTAAGCACCCACAAAGGTTGGAATAAGGAACTGCGGATTGGCAGCGATTGCGGATAGCAGTCGAATTCATATTTCCACATCTCGTAGAAGAATTGGGGGAGAGGATGGAGAGGGAGAATGGAGTGACGCTGTCAATCCCAGGCTAATGATATACGCAAGGAGTCGTGGGATGAATGAGGATGGGAGCAGGATCGGAAGTGGGGTAGGGGAAGGGGGTTCTGGCTGTTTTTCATCGTGGGAGCTTCTTGAAGGAAGGGGGGTTGGGGGTTGTCGAGTTCTTTTAGGAGGTGGAACTTGATGGGAAAACTGGGGGGGTATTGTCATCTTGCCGGCATTGAGATAAGGATGGAAGATTGGGTAAGTTATAAACGCACGTTAACAGGAGCAAAACACCCGTCTTCAGACAACCGTGTCATTGAATTAAAATGTGCTTCACTGAGGTAAAGCACTCGAACTGCGCTTGCCCTTTTATCTCAGTCTGGAACTGGAATCGCTGGAACTGGGGGGGGGGTGGGGAGGGGCGGTCAACAACGCCTGGAGATCACCCATATAACAGTGTGCAGAATTTTTAGAAACAATTACACTTTCTTAGCAGTCGATACACTGATAAGTAATTTAAAATTGGCTCAGGGTGAGAGATTCCAGTACCATATGAAATGCGGATAATTAAAATAGTCAATAACACGGGTGTCGTCGGGTTTTTGTGAGCTGCGGCGTATCCGGTGATTCGTGGTATGAGATGAGATTCGTTGATTATGGGAGGATAAATGAAATTAAAACTAAAGACGAGGGCTGACAAAGGTGTTAAACAAGTGGATGAGGCATGATTAAGGCATATTAATAGACGTTAATTTCTTCAAAGGGGTTAAGTTAAAACCCATTTCATACGTAGCCCCTTGAGTTTATGCCTTAAGGATTTATGTTTGAGTTATGGGGGAGACACACACATCAACGATCTTCACTTGATGCACACTGGCATTATTTAGATAATATTTAGTAATATATAATATAAATATTATATATAGATTCTTCTTGCGGTGTATTTGCCTTCACAGTCGATGAGAGTAGATTCAGTGAATTACTTTTATGATGTAAGAGGTTTGTGGTTGTCGTGTTTGTCATTCAGGCAACATTTTATGATTGTGTTGTGGAAAGGATTTTTCGACATTGTCTCATGAAGTATGATGGATCCACCACTTAAGGCCATTATAAGTAAAGAAATGTTGGGATAATAGTTATTTATTTATATATGAACGTAATGGGGAATAACGGATTCAGCTTGCAGTCTGATGATGCAGACAGAACACCTTTGGGAAGTGCAGCTTCAGGTGGCACTGTACACGGGGCATGCAGGAACATCGGCTCCGAGGGCTTATCATTGGCAAGTACTGCCTAGCTTGGGGAAATAGGAACAATCACGGACACGTTTCTGGTCGCATGAACGCTGTGTTGTGTTTGTATTACAGCTTGCATGGAGTGCATTTTTCACTCATGGATGTTGGAGAGTGAAAACTCCTCCTTGATTTGACTTGGTTGTTGTTTCATAACAGCCGCAAGAACACACTGGCAACGAATCTGTATGAAGGTGGAGTCATGTTGTGAATTTTCATTGGTTATATCTAGTCTGTTAAGTACGGCTGGAGAGTTGCGCATCGGTGTAGAACAAGTTTAATGATTCGTTAGTGGCTTATGAATACGGTGAGACACCGAAGATTTGATTTTGAGACCTCCACACAGAAAACTCCACGCTCACAAATTTGACCGCCAAAAATTTGATTCGGGTATGTGTCAGGTGTATCGCGGTTTTTTTTTTTCACAATTTCAGTATGGAGTGGTTGTGTCAGGAACAAGGACATTTCCTCGAAGGTCAGTCCCGCTGGTGTTTCCCATCTGAACTTTGGCTCAATGTTATGTGTTGTTGTTGTGTTTTAGTATAGCCCGGAAGTTTTATCGGCCTCGGGCACGAAACAGCCGATCGATTCCAGGAGCACCCGAGATCCCCACCATGATGGTGTACCCGCCTAGTCATCGAATCAGGGTCAGACAGAGTTGAGAGAGAGAAGAGATCAGGACAGAGAGAATGGGTCGGTTCCAGGACGAGGGGTGACGTGACGGCTCTGCCTGATAAGATCGCGCAGAAGGAGAATGGAGGAGAGATTGTGACCACCGACTTATGTTGTCTGGCTCATGTGCCGATGTATGGTCATTTTCTTAGCAGAGATGAGTTATTCCTTCCGATGTAATTGTACATTGCAATGTCGTGTGATCGGACTGAAGAAGTACGTGTTGTGAAACTGTGTTTGATGTCTTTGTGTCTGCGGTGGTTTCTGTTTGAGCTCCTCCATGAGTCTCGGAATCAACAAAAAAAAACATAGTCATTTAACACCTCTTGCTCTGTTAGGATATGCAGTTCTTCAACTGGGCCGACGTCATGGGGGTGTGGTACGTGAGTGATAGCATGTAGATCTATAAGCTGAGGCTGTGTGTGTAATCGTATAGTTCAGGTCATGCTTTTGATGTCTTACCTTGGTGAAAAAATATTCAATCATATAAAAATGTTCTTGTAGGTAGTTAGCCGGTGTCTCGCTTGGTTAGGTGACATTTATGCTGCCTGTCTGTTGTAATCTTACCATCCTTGGTGAGTGTGAAGAGAGAGTTGGGGTTTTTTTGTATAACACAGGTTAAGTTCTGGAAGAGCGAGAACTAGAAGGATCAGGCTAAAAAAGCAGGAAATAGAGAGGGGTGGGACTGACAGGTCTGGGTCAGGTAAGGTCAGGTAGGGAGCTGCCGGAGCAGGTGGTCACGCAAAGGGGGAGACTCGCTTGTACAAAGCATCTTCAGGGCAGTTCACCAGATGCGGGATTGGGGTCACAGGCCTGGTCGGACCATTGCTTGATGAGAGGAGGAGAAAAGGGAGTAAACTCCAGGGATTAGATTGCGTGGTGTGTTGTGGTGGTGGTGAAGTTGACTAGTGGGGTGTGTGACAAAATAGAGGGAATTGGAGAAAAAGGTGGGGAGAATTGAGGGGCGAGAGATGTCTGGGGTGGCAAGATGGACCAGAGGAACTAGTGAGGGAAATTTCTGGAAGGAAGAGGGATTGGGTGGATGGAAAGGAATGGTGGGGTGTAACGGGGTAGAAAAGATCATGGTTTTGGATGTGGGTGAAACTTAAAATGTGGTGAAACAGCTTTTAAGACTGGAGGAAAGAAGGCATGAAGAGGATTGGAAGTTGATTTTAAATGGGGAAGAGGACAAAGACGAGAATTGGAGTTTCATACTCATACTCCACCGATGTGACATCTTAAGTAATAGGGCAGAATTCTGGATGGACAAAAGTCTGAACTCCATAGATTTTTCTGTACTTATCTCAGTAAGCGTGTACTAATTTTCAGTTGAATTATGTTGGAGGAAGTGGGAATAGTCTGAAAAATAAGGTGTGATGGCGGGACGGAAGACTGAAAGCAACTTATAAGACTTTCTGGTGAAAGTCAGCGGTACTGAGAAGTAGAGGTGACATGGTTTAAGATTTTTGGTGGTTTCACCAGAAGCGATTGCTGGTGGAGTGATCGAAAATGGGGAGAGAGCAAGAAGCTGGATGGGGCCATGTATCGCGAGATCTTGGCCAACAACCTCCTTCGCTCAACAAGAGTATTGAAGATGGGGTGTGGCTGGGTCTTCCAGCATGACAACGACCCGAACCACACAGCCAGGGCAACTAAGGAGTGGCTCCGTAACACCACACCCACCAGAGAATGAATTTCAACTCAGCGAAGATCCGTGAGTGAAGTTGAGTCACTGCACATGTACATCACACACACACACACACACACACACACACACACACGGCAAATGGAAGCCAGAAACGTGTCCGTGGATTGATCGGTGGATTGATGATAATATGACTATTATCCCTACATTCTTTCTGTAATGCCTGTAGTGGTGCATGCCATACCTTCATGAAGGGAACAAGTCGAAGAATCTTCCACAAGACAATCAAAAAGTTTGGCACCTGAAGACAAACACGGACAAAACAAAACATTTACATCAGTAAAAGTGAATTTCCTGAATTATCTATGACTGTGAAGGGCAACATACCACCCAGACATATATATATATATAATAATATATATATATATAATATATATATTATAATATATATATATATATAATATATATATATATATATCGTACCAACTGAACGAACCCAATTTCGTTCCAACCTGTACTAATGCCG
>JAXMNL010001822.1:0-16210 GCA_035128595.1 Eptatretus atami
CTCCAACCACATATACAATACTATATATATATAGTATATATATATATATATATAATAATATATATATTATATATTGATTACTCTCAATCAATACACACCCCTAAACATCTCCCTCATCTCTTTGCTTTCCTTCATCACCACCTCCCCCTCTTCCACTCCCTCAAATCTTGTTCCCCCCACCACTCCATCTTCACAATCAACGGACCCAGTCACATCCTCCCCTCTGCCTCCTTCCCCCATGGCTTGCCTTCTCTTATCTGTCTCCCCTCCTTCTCAAATCAGCAGCCTCTTCCTCCTCAAAGCAATCTCCTTACCTCGCCCTCAAATCTCCCCCCTCACTACCCCTTTTTCAAAGTTGTCCCACACTCATATCCACAAAGCTTGCTCCATCCCCACCCTCTCTTTCCAACTCTATTTTCTCCAATCTTCTTATTTCCCTCTGCCCCATCTCATTTACACTTCACTGGACTCATCCATTCACTCCCCGAGCCTTTTGTCCCTCCTTCCCCCTCACCCTGCCCTCTTTCCCCCTAGCTCTTCACCATATCTCCACAGCATTGTCAACAGCTCTCGACCCCGAACCTCCTCCCCTCCTTCCTCATCTTACCCCCCTCTCAGCCACCCAAAACCTCCTTCCCCCCTTCTTTCAACGTGGTGAACTCAAACCATCCGAGGCTACTTGCTCGAAAACTAACCTGACAGATCCTTTCCCCACAACAGGTGCACTGACAAACCAGACATATTGCTTAACCAGAAACTTTCCCACCTCAAGACCCGTCCCCTTACTCCTTAGTTTTCTCCCACCTGTCTCCTTCCTCCGGGTTATGATAGACATGAGCCTCGTCCTGCGGCCAAGGCTTTCTCTTATCAAACATAACTACTTATTCCCTTCCGCCATTCGAACTGCCCCACCCCACCCCCCACAAAACCCCAGAATATCTTCTTACCATCCCCTCCGCTCCCCTCTTTTTTCGTGTGTCCCGTCCAACCATGCTCTCCATCCCAACTCTCTCTCTCCTCGAGCTGTCATGGCAAAAAATATGGCACCCCTCACCTTTTTTGCCAACACAAACTCACACATTGTCATCGCCAAAATAAGTTGAAATTTACCCAATATTGGTCTCCACAATCTTTATTTCACTGTTGTAAATTAACACGAACCCTTTGGTTTTTTAAATTCAAACGGAAAATCTAACATCTTTTAAATCAGAAAATTAAAAAGAACATTCCGCCCTGACCAAAATATCTCGACACCCTCACCTTAAATTTTGGAGCCACAGCCTTTAAAAAAACTCCCAGTCAAGCACTTCCTACATCCATGAATGAGCTTCCCTTCACTCTCCACCTGGCCCCAGGGTCTACCCACTCTTTTTGTGAAAACCCCTTGCACCCAGTTCTCCCAATCTTAAGGGTGCCTTCTTCCCCAACTTGATGTTTTCAACTCCATTTCTGCTTCAATTGCGGATTTAGATCGATTTTCCCCATTGCTGGCCACTTCAGAACGTCCAGCTTTTGTTCTCGAACATCCCTGATTTTAAGTTGTTTTTTCATTTCCTCTTTGCCAAAGACCCATGACCTTCCGATGGAGACCCAGCTTTCTGCACACCTGTTAACATTGCCCCCGCCCTGCAAAATGATCGTTAATTCTTGAATTGAATGATCCCATCACACATTCAAGCACCCCAGTTACCCAGACGGCCAGCACCAGCAGAACATCACTGGAACATCACTGAACCTCTTCATGTTGATGTAGGATGTGTTTCTTTCTTTTGGAAGCCTTATTTTGTTTTTTTAAACATAGAACCACTGTGCCCGACCCAAAAAGCCCCTCCTAATTGTCTTCCATCTTCCACAGACATTCTACCCAGAAGGATTTTTTGCTTCTGCGCAGTGGTTGTTTTCGCGCAAACTCCCCCAGTACGGCTTTCTTTTATGTCCGTCCGCCTCTCAGCATGGGGTCCTGTGGGCTCTACCATATAACCCCCTTCAATGATTTGTGACGGATGTGGAGTTTTGAAACTCTCGTACCTTGTGCCTGAAGTCAGCTTGAATCTGTTTAGCAGTTGCATCGAGGGCTTCTCCACATATCGAACAATCCTTTCCACCTGGCCCAATTCGTCTCAATCAATGTTTTATCTTGCCTACGCTCCATTAAGGTTGGCCAGATATAGCCCATGGCCCCCTTAAACTTCTGGATAACATGGATCGCTGGACCAACCAGGCGACATCAAGGCTCTGATTAAGACTTTTGTAGCGTGAATTGTCCATGCCTTGGCACAGTCTTCTGTCGACCTCCTCAGATATTCTCTGGTTTCTTCTTTTCTCCATGCTTCATTGTGCTACTCACGTGACGAACAACACAGAATGATTCCTTTCTCCATTCCAAAATCTTGAATCCGATGTGATTTTCTCAATTGTTGCCCCCAGCACCTGGCAACTCACCACAGGCCGAGTTTCCATTCCCAAATAAAGGAAATCACCCCTTGCTAAATCTAATTATTCTCTAACAACTTCTAAAACGTGCCAATAATATTTGTCCGGGGCCATTTAGATTTCTTGTTGTGAATAAGCCTCAATTCATAGTAAGTTTTTTTTCAGCTTTTTTTGTTTTGTTCCACTGCAAACCAAAGAAATACATTTGTGGATACCAAAATATTTTCTAATTTCCACAATTTTCTGGAAGAAATGGTGCATTATTGACAAAAAGTGCAAGGGTGCCAATATTTTTGGCCATGACTATATGGTGACTTCAATTGCCATCATGCCAGTTGGCTGGGTGTGGGTACCTCTCTCACCTGCCATGGTAGTTCAGCAAAGGACTTCTGGGGCTCTTTGGGACTGACACAATTTGTCAACTTCCCGACCCGGATCTCAGCCAACAGTACTCCATCTCTTCTGGATTTGATTTTGAAAAATTTCCCTGCAAATGTCTGCTGTTCTTCTTCTGCTCCATCGGTTCATCTGACCATATACTTGCTGAAGTGGACATCTCTGGCCATTCTCAGAAAACGAACTCAGCACCGACGAGTCTGGCGTTTCACTCAGGCCGAATGGCTGGGACTTCAAGCAGCCTTCAAGTCTCTTCACTCTCTAAAAACAGAGATAAAATCACGAGCTTGTCAAACACTTGGAACATGTCCTTCAATCCTGATAAATCTCACACTCTCACCAAGTCTCTTCACTCTCTAAAAACCGAGATAAAATCACGAGCTTGTCAAACACTGAGAACATGTCCTTCAATCCTGATAAATCTCACACTCTCACCAAGTCTCTCCGAAAGGACCGACTGCAAAATCCATCTACTTTCTCAACAATATTCTTGCAGAAGTCCTGTCACTCAAGCTTTTGGTTATCACTATCTGCCATGATCTTTCCTGGGAAAGCCACATCTCCAAGATGGCCTCCAAAGCCAGTCGCCGACTGGGCATCCTCCATCATATAAAGTCCTTCCTTGGCACACCTGAGCTCTTAACCACATACAAATCTTTCATTTGTAGCCTGATGGAGTACTGCTCTCCCCTCTGGGTTGGTGCTCCTGCCTCACACCTAGCTCGGCTTCACGCTATGGAAATCAAGGCTTTTAGAATCATTCATATCTCCCACGATGGAGCTGAGTCTGAATCTTTCACTCTCTCACTGCAGACAAGTCGGTGGTCTTTGGCTTGTACCGACTCCTCTCCAGGCTTGCACTCCTGCTCTGTCCACCTAATATTGTTGCGGAGCCAGGTATCGGTTGCGAGCACGACCGCGAGGTGGAGCAGTAGGGTCGACTCTGCCGAACACCCAGAATTTAGATCGTACCTTTCGGAAAACTCCGAGGGTACGGGTCCCTTACCGGACCGTGAATCGTGCTGTGTCCAATGCGTGTCAATAATTCACACGTGGTACAGGCGTTTACTCTCTCGCACACTATGCTACAAAAACCTAGAGAATCTCACGTCGGCGGGCCATAGGTTTACCAAGCTATGATTTCGACACCCTCGACGGACCACTCGTACGAAGGTCAGCCTCGAGTTAGATGTGCCCGACCCGTGGCGGCAACCCAGAGCGGATGTTTGTTGCCGAAGTGTAATGGGGATTGACAGGGTACCATCCCGTCAAAATGTAAACTTTATACATCCCAACATAAGGGAACAGCTCTTTCGCTAAATTCTATAATTCGACTCTCATGACGTAAGTGCCAATGAGAAACAACAGAAACTAAGCTTAAGCACTGATGTTATCATCAAATTGGTGAGGAAAAAAGTGATGGGAAGGGTCTTTTGGTCTATTCCTCATTTCTACTAGTTAATCGGTATTGTGTTTGAAATGATGGAAGCTTAGTAGCAGGCAGATTATCGACTAATGAGAATGCATAATTCTAGAAAATACAATTCCTACTTACAGACTATGGTGCCGAAGACCGCATTGTTTGAATCCCATCGCAGCTCACACACTACATCACCCACCACACACAGCCCTCAGCCAGAATGGACATGGACCTGTCCACTCGTGGTAGGGTTTGGCTGACGGAACGGTGCGAACCAGGCCTAGCATCGTGAGGGATACGGTTCGAAGAACCAGAGAGCTTACGCAGCCCACCGCCAGCGACGAGATGAGCGGGAGACCAAGAGCGACCAGCCAGCCACGAGGAGAGCCAGAGGATGAGGCATGGAGTCGTTAGGGAATTTGGGACCAGAGCCGCAATCGTGAGAACGGTTTTGAGGCGCCCGATCCCGCGTGACGTTAAAGACCTGAGCAATCCTTCCGATCTATTTCCTCTCCGTCCCTTTGTCGCTCTCGGGGTGTATTACTCTTCTGTCCAGGGTGATACTGCAAAACAGAATGGTCTGTTCTGAAAGAGTCATACAGCAAGCCGCTAACTCATTGGGGTTGGACCGGACGCATTTCCTTATTTTGGCGCGCAGCCAACGAGCGGTTCGAGTGTAGATATTCTATGTGGGAATGGATTCATCCTCTACATGTCCAACGCTAACTATTGTAAAATCGCGAATTCGACAATCCGTTAAATACCTATTTTAGCGAAGGTTTTGTTAGTGTCCTTTTTGTTGTATCCTTATATGACGGCGCGGAGAATGCTGTCCCTAAAAACAGTAAGGTATCCTGTGTTGGGACTGCTATTAATCGATGTGTATGGTTCACCACTGTATGTCGCGACAGTGTTAGGAAAAAGCTGGAAACAGATGTGACCAGTCTCGCTCTGTGTTGCATAAGTTAGCTCTTGATTAGAGTGTTCACGCTTAGCCAGTAGTTTGCTTGTCCGTAGTATCAGCATACCCCAAAATTAGTCTTGCTAAACTGCCTCAAGTAGTACTAGTTGAAATAAGTTTTCTCACAGCCGCGATTCCATGTACTTCTATCTATTCAATCAATTATAACCTATTCCGATATCGGGAATTTAAGGACTTCTAGATCTCTTACAGGACACATACCTTACGATATATAACTGTTTCTATAAGGAACCTCTTGTGATAGTGTGGAACGATGGGCCCAGACAATATAATATAGCAGGTGACCATACAGGTCTGCCTGAGAAACCTCCACCTCTTGCATGATAAAACTGAAAACCAACAATCTATTATGCAAGCTCTTCGCTTCCACCGTTCAGTGCTTTCTTCCTTTCTTGTTTGTTCCTCATCTTTGGAACAAAGGACTGCTCCACTCTTCAATCCAGGGCTTTAATGACAACTTGTTCACACAATCTCATTCTCTCTCTAAATTAATGATCTTTTTCCGAGCCCCATTAATCATAGCCAAAGCCAGTAAGATCCTCTTCAAATTCCCCGTTTCTTCCTGACCAGTAGTTCACAGAAATATGAAAATAATGTAATGGTACATAAATAACATTCTTAGAAGAATTCAGTGATACTTAATCCATCATGGACAATAGACATAATATGGACATTAAGGAGTAATCACTATGGAAGAGAGTGAGGTACGATTCAGTTAAGGTAAGGTAGGGGATTTGGGCGTTCTGGGTACCTTTCAGTACAGCACTTGAATATTTCCACACACGTACGAGTGCTTCAATGTGCTACATACATGCGATCGGATTGAGTAAAGGAGAATAACAAGTATTTACGTTGGACCATGTTGACGTTGGCAAAAAATCAGGGTATGGCTCTCGAAACAGGACCTAGCTTGGATCGTGTTGTCACCTTGTTTCGAGTATCTGCCATTTCTTTAGTTGTGGAACTGTCTGGTACAATATCCTCTGCTTCTGGATTTTGGGCAATTGATGATCCTCACGTTAAGTATGTGCCACATTGCAATTCAGTCAGTGGTGGCTGCATCGTTGGAATATTAGGTCGGATCATGGCGGTTTTGAGACCAAACTATCTAAGGACTAGTACGCTGCACCCTCAGTAATAATTAGAAAGTCGCCATCAGTGAAAACAGCCACAAAATGTCCTTTGATGATCACACATGAGTTGTGCAGATCCAGGGGCCAAAATAGTGCCACTGTACTGAAAACAGCAGCGCAAACAATGTGAGTCTGTCTATCGAGTTTATTTTATCGAGAAACAACTATTTTAAATCCACTGTCTATATTTTGAACATGAATATTAAGACCAAGTCTTATTTTTAACAGGACTTTGGCACGCACGGATTCACAAGATAATTCCTACTGCATGCCGGTTGATTGTTACACGATAAGTCAGATGATATCATATAAGAAGCCCTCTTGATCTAATCTACGTTATACCCAACTACAGCGTTAAGAAGAGTCCTCTCAAACATATGTGGGGTGCATCTAGGAACAGCGTCATTTCGATATATGAAAAGTCACAACAACCAGGGACGCGCGCAAGAAAAGACTAATTCGTCGATGGTCTTGTAATTAGCTATAGGTGTATGGATTAGATCTCTAAATATAGGTCGTGTGAAATTGCTTGAATAGTGTGTTCCTCTAATTAATGCATTACCAAAGACAATTCTATGTGTAGCAATGTCGGACTACTTCGCAGAAAATGGTCTATATCTTAGGTTCCAGCTTCAGCGAAGCCGTAGTATTTAAAGGTTTTCGAATTATGTACTTTATTTGAACACGAGACGCTAGAGAGGATCTTGCTCTATCATTTTAATCGTCGTTACCGCCAGATAAACCTTGTGAGTTTCTGTTCAGTCCATGCGTAAATGATTAACTCGGAACCAGCTGTGTATATGCACTCGGTGAGTGTAGTATTGAGCTGGGACAGTTCTTGTGGATGTCTCACATGCGATGGTACGTTGATGTGGGTTGTGGCATGGCAAGTTAGGTGCCTCGAGTATCATGGGTTCGGAGTGCAAGCAATAGTGTCTCCCTCGTGAGTTTATGTTGATCGACAGTGATGCTATAAGACTAGCAATTCGCGTAAGCTTTTAGCATTTCAGTGTGGAGCGATAAGGCAATAAGTGAATCCCAAACCTTAGCCTCTCTAATTCTGAATATGCTTGAGATCTGTCATATTCGTCTGATCTCATCTTAGAGTCATACAGATGAGATTTGTGCCTGTGTTGCATAGAAGTTTATCATACTCTTCTTATAAATATTGTTTATCCAATCTTTGAAACCATTTATTTTATTTAGAAAGTGAAGTACTGTAGATTGAACTTTAGCTTCGGTACATGGGCCAGTCCGTTATCTCGACTGTGTCTTTCTTGGATGAGATATATTAGGCTGACTAACCATCGTACAATATAGGTGTATGTCAGGATTCTCAATGAGAAAATTTGATCTCAGAAAGGAAGCGTTGATTAAGCAGTTACTTTGTCTTCTGTATTTAAATACCTTAACAGGTTGGTGACTCTGGGAAGTATGGTAAATATAAACACCTTCCTGCTGACTTGTGCACATTAGAGTGTTGTTGGAGTTTCGCTGCAAAATAACCCATACTTGTGTCTTATCCTTTAAGTATTCAAAGGTTACAGCAAAAAAAAATAAAATAAATAAACTGCTGTGAAAAGCATTAGGGTGTGTGTTTAAAGGACTTCGTTCTGTCTGCCTTCAAAGTGCCCTGGCTTAGCTAAGTGAAAGTGCCATGGCCTGCCTTCGTGCAGGTGTGATTACTTGTAACTCTAAGCTTATTAGTTAGCTCTGTTCACTTATAAGAGTAGGTAGTGGATGATGAATAGCTCCGGAGTTAACTCAAGCCACAAACAAATTATACACATTGATATGTAGATAAGGATTGCCCTGGACCTAAGAATGGCCACAGATGAGCATGGATTTATATGTAGCATGTAGTCATGAACTACAATATGTGATGAAGCTAGATGTATGGATTTGAACTCACAACCCCCCAAATAAGCAGCAATTCCACTCGCTAGGATCTGTGTTGTGGTAAGCAAAAAATTTTTTTTTGAAAAGGGCCTAAGGTGTTGGTTAGAGTCAATGAGTGTGAGTTTAACATTCTAAATTAAACGAAAATTATGCAGGCATTTTCTCTGCGCTCTAATTCATAGCCTCCTCTCCAGAAGCTTTCCACGTGCAATGCGTCTTCATTATCCTTTGCTACGTGTTATCCTCACTTTCACCAATGTTGATTCCTGACTTTACGTAGCAATATGAAATATTCTTCTGATTATGTATAGACACCGTATACACTCTCTGTCATCCAGCTCTTCAAACAGATCTCGTCGCAATCAGAGTAGTGCTGTCCAAACTACTATCCGCAGCCTCGTCACTTAGATAAAACTAACAGAGCGTGTTAATGAGACCAGTTGTATGCGAGACTAGCACTTCGAGGCACGAGGGATTGTACTGGCGCACGAGTTACAGATTCGAATGAGATTGCCATATCATTCCGATCGTGATCGGGCCCACTGTACGGTAGAACACCAATCGGAAACCGACCTGCAGTTAACGTGGTAAGGCACCGCAGCAGTAGAAGGGCACATTTGGTTTTCTCGCCACCACGACCACTGTTAGGTACTTTTGGGCAACTCTCTAGAGCATTAACTCTCGCGTCACGATCTACGACCCGAGGCAAGCTCAGCACAGCACGCAGCGGTGAAGATTAGCTTAGCAATTGCTTCGAGACACCAGCCACTTCTTCTCTCTCGCCGAATCAAATCAAATTTGTGAAAATGCATTCCAAACATAGGAAATGCTTGAACTTGATCTTTAGCGACGTCAAAAGGACACAAACTAACTACAATAAGCATCATCGACGACAGCACAACCTAATGTAACGTGTGGTTAGTATAAGATAACAGGTTCTGTGGCACAAGTCAGTTCGACATTGCTTTTTTGTTCAACAGCAATAAACAAACTACCCTGCTTTTTTTCAACGCCTTTAAAAACACTGGAGAACAGAAACTAGCACTTTCCTTGGGCACTTTTAATAACAACGACTGCAGCTTTAGCAGTGGACTTGGACAAAATATGGTACACCGTAATGATGACTCAATCAATATTTGCACTTAGGCACACTCTGGAATAAACATTTCTGATGATTCGTCTTCTTCCAATAAAGCTCGTTCCTTTTCGTCAAGATTTCGGAAAACAGTAAAGTGTTCCAATGAACGCGCAAGTACTATTAAACATTTTAGGTGCAAAATTCGGAGTCATCACCAAGTGGTGGTTCCGCAGTTTCTCATGGGAGTAATGGTCTCTTGGACACCAGTGAGGTTAGACCACTTATACATTGGTTCTCGTGAGTGCTTGGCTGTGCTGTGACGCGTGGCATGAATCTTCCTACAATTTACTAGCATTTCATCTTAGAGGAGTGTGTGAGTGATAGTTTGCTCCTGAGATTCACCAATCGACAAGCTTGGTGATTAAAAATTGGAATTCATTCAGATTTAAGATGAAAGCCGGTGTTTCGTTTGTAATGCGACGAATTAAGAAGTCCGTGATTATGACAACACAACTGAATGCAGGTGATAACTTGCGACAAGAATTGGCCACTCGATCTGTGCTAGTAACTTATTTGCATTATCAGTGAGTCGCATGCGACGTTTTGCAAGCTGTGAGCATCTGGAGAAAGCAGATATTGCCTTTGTCTTGACTCCACGTTGCCTCCGAGAGTTCACACGCAAGAGCACGGAGGATTTGTCTTTCAATAACTTTGAACATTAATCTAAGTTGCTGCGCCCATATTTTCTCAGTATCTGTGCTTCGAATGAGTTTCACATCTCATACACGTGAACCTACAGATCATACACGGGTCTTTTTTCACACGTAAAGGTAAATGCACAGTGTACCAACTGAACGTTCAACTTCACACGCTGATTAGTGTTATATCTCCTTCAGTCAGATTGGGGAAAACGAGGGCCAGAATTCTTGAAGCGCTCGACCAAGCTTCGCTTCTAGTCGCCGAAGCAGCCCACCGGTCCTTGAGGCCCAGGCCCGCGTGAAGCCACCTCCGACTGCCGGAAGAACTATGATTAGTGCTCATGCCAAATTCCCTGCTACAAAATTGCCGCACCCAGTTTGTGTTTTACGGGATGATAATCACTCTCACAGCCGACTTCGCTCTGTTGGTTGGAAGACCACAACCGAATGCAGTGCTGGCAGACTTGAGTGCTCCAGCCACTCCTGAACATCCTATCCGATGGATGGCGACATATCGGATTCCTCACTCTGGCTTTTGAAACACCAGGAGCGGACAAGTTTATAGCTGAGACGAGTTCAATAGTTAATCACATCAGCAGGCAACTGTGTACCAGCACTTAAGAGGTGAGTGTACGCACGATCAGGGTGAGCCTGTCGAAGGTCTAGTAGATTGCAGACAAATCGCGCGATATTTCATATTGATAAATTTATATATTATATTTTTCAAAAAATTACGCTAGAAGTACACAAAAGAATGCTAGCAGGAAATGAAAGAAGCCAAAAAATAAAAAAATTTAAAATAAGAATGTGTGTGTGTCTCAATCCAACAAAAGAGTTGACTAAATGACCCCGTTCATAAGCATAACACTAGCTGCCAACAACGGACGGCGTTTATAGGTGGCTACAATGGAATCACTGATACATGCTACTTGTCTCCCTTCCACCGAGGGCCCAATAACGCCTGATTGTCTTGGTGTGATTCTACTACAAAAAATTACAAGAATGTAATTCACTAATGAGAAATAAAACTGCTCCGAATATGTTAAATATCACTGGCTGCTTTGCGGAAATGATACCTACTCGACAGCGCGATGGAATCACCCTTGTCGTATCAGGCGAAGAATTACATATTTGAGTAGACACGTTCACAGTTGGAACACCTCTCGAACAATGTTGAGCAAAATTAGAATACCTTATCTCATGTTTGCTTTTTTTATGTTGACAAGGATCGCATTGTGCACTTTGGGTGTTATTCTTTTGCTCTTTTTGTTTAATCAGGCCATGTCATGTGCACTCAGGTAGTGTCCATAAGAGAGCACAGTGGTCTATGGCAATAATCGTGGCTAGGACTAGGCAGCATCTCACACCCATTGACGGGACACAGACCAGACGTCTTTCACCGATGGCGATGCTTGACAGTTCTTTCATATAAAGCACAAGGTTGTAGTTTGCATTGTTTAGCTGGAGGGACCCCTACAGCCGCGCAAGTGCGGCGCTCGCAATGCAACTAGGGCCCCCTGCAGGTCAAAGACGCGCGTAATTTTGAATTTGTTCTGGGGACGAGCAACAGCCACTGAGCTTGGTGCCGGGTGGGTGATAGCTCTGCCGACTCCTCGTGGAAGAAACCGTGGGAACGTTCCACCAACTAAATGCCATCGGCCAACCCCCAGTTTAACTCCATCTGATGGGCGGGCACACACATTGAAGTGATATGGACGTACCCCTGTCCTCCTTGAGAACCAACTCCTGGGGAGAATGACAGTGCAGAATGCCGAGATTCCAAATCCAGGCTCGACTACTCAGAGGCGGCGTGTGCGTACCTCAAAGCTTCCTGGCAGATTCAAAGGTCCAGGATTGGTCCCGAGAATAAATCGAATTGCAACAAAGCCCATATTACTCCTTGTTGAGCTTTCGCTCGGACCGGCCCATGAGATAGCAACGAGCACAGGTTCATAACTGGGGGTCAGGCTGCTCATAGTCGATAGGGACGGAGTGGAACGCCGGGGCGACGAAAGAGCTAGCGGAGCGCACCAAGGGGCAGAGGCGACCGCGAGGGCAACGTTCCAGCCGCACAAGCAGCGACAGGCCGGGGGGACAAGGAGCGATGCCTTCATTCAGTGTGGAGAGGGACAAACCATAAGAGGAGGAGGAGAGGGGGACGGCAGCGGCGCGGCGAGTGGAGAAGGGACCGGCCAGTCGATCGCGTGGGTTTAGAACAGGAGGACAACTCGAGCAAGTACGCTCACGGGAACAGGAGAAGGAAACCGCGGCGGGCGGGGCAAAGGGCAGGAGATATGCAGAAAAAACAAAACACGGGGCGGAACGCCGGACGAGCACCAGAAAGGAAGACCAAAAGACGTGGACCAGGGCAAGAGCAGCACCCGAGGGAGACCCGGCGCAAAGAAATAAGACACGCTAAGTCGGGAAGAACGGACAGGGGAGGGCAGTTGCGGGGGCGGTGAGGAAACAGGCGGGACAGGACCGCGAGGGGAGAGGAGCGCAGGCGATCTACACGCCGCGGAACGAGGCCCAGCGCAAACAAGGGGGGGCGGGGCACGAGACCACCCGGCGGGGAGGGGGAGTGACCGGGCGCAAAGACGCAAATGACGGAGCCACGCCGCCGGGGCAGAGGTGAAAAGGGGAGGCCCGGGCAAGACCGCGAGCAAGACGAGAAGAGGGCAGAGGGCAGACGACGGCGGAGCGGGACAAAGAAACAAGAGAACGAAAAAGAAAGGGCCAAGGACAGGGGGCCAGGGGGCCAGCGCAGGAGGGAGCGGCCGCAGTGGGGCGCAAGCGCGAGACCTAATGTGAACGCAAGAACGAAAGAGGGGGGCAAGAGGGAAGAAGGGGCAAGGGCGGGCGGGCGGGAGCGAGGGGGGGTGAGAGGGGGCAGGGCAAAGCAGGGGGCAACAGCGGGCAAGAGAGGGATCAGGCAGGAGGGCAGGAAAGCGACGAAAGGCAGGGCGGGCCAGAGGAAGGGGAGTGGGGACACCAGGAGGAATAAGAAGAGAGAGGCGGGACGGGAGAGAGCATAGCCAGAGACCGCCCACCGGGCGCAACGCGTGCCTCGTCGCCCCACGCTCGCCACGGGGCGCAGGATAGGAGACGGGAGGAAAGAACGGGAACACGAGGCAGCGGAACGGACAGAAAAAAGGCGGACACGAGCAGACCGGCAAACGCGAACGTGGGACCAGAGCCACGGAGCAGCCGGCGGGCCCCAGCCGGCGCGGATAGGAGGGCAGGCCGCAGGCCCAGCCGGGGGGGCCAGAGGGCAGCGGGACGGCGTGGAGGCAAGGGGCAGCCAGGGGCAAAGAAGTGACAGACGCGGAGACCGGGAGGAACGACAGGGACGGCCGCAGCACCCGCGGCAAGCAGCTCTGGGAACGACGGAGAAACCCGAGGAGAGCCGAGCCGAGCGAACCGGCGCGCGGGCGGGCTGGGCCAGGAGGGTGGGAGGAGCAATGGAAGGCGGTCAGGGGAGCGGGCGAGCGGGGAACCCACGAGGGGACGAGAGGCGGGAAGGGGCAGGCCAACGAGGCGGGGACAGGGGGCACAAGCAGGGAGACAGACCCAGGACACCAGAGGGACGTGCCCGGGGGGCCCGGGGGGCAAGGCAGGGGGGAGAGCGCGGCCGAACCACGCCCGGGAGACAGGGGCACGCCCACCGGGCCAGCACCAGGAAGGCGGAGGGGCGGGGCGCGGCGCACAGCCAAGGGGCGCAGGGGGGAGACACGGCGCGGGCGCCACGAGACGCGAAACGCGGGGGGAGGGGCAAGCGGACAAGGGGGGACAGGTGAAAGCGGTAGAAGTGGGAGGAGCAGGAAGCGTAGGAGACAGAAGCAGGCTAAGCTGAGACAGAGGGCGGCGACGTACAAGAAGAGGCGAGACGAGCGCGTAAGCAGACAGGAGCACAGCGGAGGCCAGGACGGTAGCAGAAGCGGTAGGAAAGGGAGGGGGACCACTCGGAGCAGGCGGCCCGACACGCAACAGCGGGTGCCCCGACGAGGGGGCGACGGGACCGCACACGCGAGCGAGGGAGACGCAGTCGCACGGGGGCCAGAGAGCCAAGGGGGGCCGCGGCCAGTGGGCGACAGGGCAAAAGCGAACCGGGGAGGAGCCAGGCAGGGCGGGAAGGGTGAATGCACGGTGAGCGAGGAGAAGGAGATGCCGGGTAACCTCGCGGGGCGGGAGGGCCCCGCACCCACACACGGGCGGGCGAAGCCAGCGCAGCAAAAGGAGCGGACAAACAACAAGAGAGCGAGGTAGGGAACAAGGTGAGCCTCAGGGCCAAAGAGCAGAGCCAGGTGGAAGTGCGCGAGGACCCGGCCGGGGACGGGAGTGGGGGGGAAGGAAGACCACGGGGGAAACACTAGGCACAATGAGGGGTGGGGAGCACGCGACACCCATGAAGGGGACAAGAAAGGAGGAAACAAGAGGAGTCCAACTGGCACGGACGGCACAAAGGCAAAGGCGTAGGGAAAAAAACAAAAGCCGGGCAAGAGGGGAGCAGCGAAGTGGACAGGCGGAAAAAGAAAAGCAAAACGGCACTGGCAAAAAGTGAGCACGTGAACACCAAGCCCAGTGCACGGGGCAGACCGCCGGGGACGCGAGATGCAAAAAAGGAAAAAGGAGGCAAAGGAGAACGGCGGGAAGGGCCAAGGGGAGGGGAGGGGCGGAGAAGGGGGAGCCGCTAGGCACAAGGGCGCCGGGGGCGGGCGAAGCGCGCGGGCGGAAGACCGGGACAGCGGACGCCGGGCGCGAGCGAGGCAATGACAGCAGCAGGGAAGACGCAGGGCGAGCCGCCACAGGTAAAGGACGGGGAGGACCGGGTGCGAGGGCGAAGGGCACAAGGGGGGGGGGCGTGCACGGGAGCCAGGGGCGCGGGAGCACCACAAGCGAAAGAAGTGGCAGGGGGCGAACCGGCACGGGGAAGGGCCCGCGGGCGGCGGAGAAGCGGAGCGCACGCAGGGGCGCGCGGAAAGGGGGAGAAGCGATCGACGGGAGGAAGAGAGCGGGTTCGGGACGCGGGAAGGGGGACCGGAGCCGGGAGAAAAAAAGGCAACGAGGGCGCGCGCAGGAGAAAGACCAAGGAAGGAACACGGCCGCAGTGGAGGAGCCGCAGGCCGGCAGGTAGGGACCAGGCGAGGGGGCCATGGGAGAAAGGAGGGGGGGCAAGCAGACGCCAAGAAAGCGGAGAGGGGCGAGCAGCAAGCGGGGACGCGGGCAGGGAAGAAGGGAGCGGAGAGGGCAGGTGGGAGGCAGAGGCGCAGACCAAAAACGGCTGAGCAGAGGGGGGCCCAGCCGGCGAGGGGAAAACAGGGACACCCGCAGGGCACGGCAAGGCGCCAGCCAGAGCGGGACAGGGGGACTGCCAGTCGTACCCCCGCGGAGCCCGAAGGGCGCCACCCACGCCGTACGGAAACCAAAGCCAGGAGCCGGAAGGAGGAGAGAGAGGCGGACCGGTGGGGGGGGCGCGAGGACGAAGAAGAGCAGAGCCCCGGGACGAGGGCGAGGCGGAGTGTGTCAGAAGGCGAGAGGGGGCCACAAGGGCAGGATGCAGGCAGCGCGGAAGAGAGAAGAGCAAGAGCGACGAGCGCGACAACGAGAGCGAGAAGGAGGCCGTAGCAGGGAACAGTGAAGACGGACAGATGCGGGGCGGACCGTGACACGACGCGCGGGGGATGGGGACGAGCGAGCAGGGGGCAGAAGGCAGAAGGGATGACGAACCCGATGGGAGAAGGAGGGGACCAAGGCGCAGAAAAAAGGGACAGGGACCGCAGAGGATGCCAAGGGGCCGCAGGACGAGGGACAGGGGCAGGAGCGGCAAAAGGGCAAACCCGGGGGGGCACAACCGGGCAATGTGGTATTGGGTGTATAGTCTCTGTGAAAGGGGCAGCGCAACAGCGCAGGGGTGTTGGTGTGTATAAGAAGGCTAGTAGGTAACCACCACCGAATCGGGGGAGAACGGAGGTTTCGAGAGCGGGAGGGGGAGGGAGGGGCGCGACACAGACAATATATCGGGCTGAGTAACGACCGGGGCACGGGCGAGAGCCCACAACGAGGAAAACGGGAGGGGACCGAGGGGTTAACGCGCGACAAGGGCGAAAGAAGTTGAGGACCTGGGGGGCCGACCAGCAGACTGGCCGCGGGTGATATCTCTTAGCCGGCCCC
>JAXMNL010001823.1:0-14530 GCA_035128595.1 Eptatretus atami
AAAATTTGATTGCTATTTTTCTCTGTTTTTTTTTGCCAAACTTTGTTGTTTTACACCAAATTGAATGCAGTTTTCAGTAGTTTGCTGGACTTTGTTTTTTACACCAGATTTGATGCTATTTTTTCACTATTTTTCCATACTTTGTTTGTTTCGACCCCCGCCATCCAGTGGGTGGCTATTTTTTCACTTTGTTGTTGACTTTGTTTGTTACAGCTAGATTTGGCCCTGTTCTATTTTTCCTCTATTTTCGCCTGAAGCATTGTTGTTATTTTGAGCACCAGATTTTAGCTGATTTTTTCTCCTTTGTATGTTTTTGTTTAAACTAAACTTTTTGGTTGGTTTTGTAGAAACGACAAAAGTGGGTTGATTATTATTACGTTTTTCACTTATTTTTCTTTGGACTTTTGTTTTCTACAATACGCAAATTCTTGCTGCTATTGTTTAAAACTAGTTTTTCCAATCTTTTGTTGTTTTTATGACTTCAAATTTTTATGCTATGTTCTTCTTTTATTACTAACAAACTTTGGGTTGTTTTACACCAACGTGGTTGTATTTTTTGTTTTCATTATTCTTCGCTTGAACTGTTTGTTTTTTTACTAACTAGTTTTTGCTGCTTTTTTTCATACATTTTTCCAAACTTGTTGCTTTGAAACATACTATGCAAATGGATTGCAATTTCGTTTCACTAGTTTTTCCTGGACTGTTGTTCTATTTTAACACGGTGTCCAAGTGTGGTTTTTGCTATTTGTTCTTCTAACTTATTTTTTTCCTTGAACTTAGTTTTTTTGCTTAACACCCGTAGGAGTTTTTGCCCGTCTAGTTGCTTGTTCTTCTTTATTTTTTCACGATACTTTTTTGATCTTTTACCTGCGCTAAAGTTGGTATTTGCTAATGCTAATGTTGTTCTTCAGACATTTTTCTTCCATTTGGACTTGTTTTGTTAACAACTGAAGAGTTTGGCTGTAATTTAGTCACAACAGAGTTGTTATTCGCCCTGTGAACTCTTTGTTTGTCTCTTACACGAGAAATTTGCATGTTATTTTTTCTGTCACTATTTTTCCGATTACTCGTTCCCATTGTTTGATTTTTAAGCACCAAAGTGTGTGTCTATTGTTTTTGTTCACTATTTTTCGGCTGTGCTTGGGACTGTTGGTGTCGTCTTTTAACAGCTTAGATTTGCTGGCTGGGTTTTTTGCAGCTGTGTTTTTTGTCCCGGACTTTTGTCTGGTTTTTTATCGTTCCGAAAATTTTTAGTTTCGTATTTGATTTCCTCCGTGTATTTTTCTTGCCAAAACCGTTTAGTGGTGTGGGTTTAACATTACACCAAATTGAATTGCGAATTTTTTCAATATTTTTCCCGCGCTGGACGCTGTTTTGTTTTTAGATCAACCAAGAGTTGCCCTTGCTATTTGTGTTTTTTTTCATCGTATTTTGTTCTCATACTTGGTTTTTTCCTGCGTCGCTTTGTTATCAACCCAATAGTGGTTGCCTTAATTTTTGTTTGTCAAATAGATCCTATTTTCTTCTTTCTTGGACATGATTGGTGTTTTTTACCTGTCGAGCGATGTCGTCGCTAGTTCTTTTTTTGCGACGTATTTTTTTTTTTCTTTCTTGTTCCTTGGACTTTTGGTGTTGTTTTAATATGCAAGTTAATGTCTGTTAATTGCTAGTTGTTTTTTCCTCCTTATATTTTTTGGCCAAACTTTGTTGTTTTATTCGATTACAATGACCTAACAATTGAATTGCAAATTTTTCCACTTGTCAATACTTGTCTCTCTGGATGTGTGTTTTTTAAACTCAGATGTTGCCATGCTGTATGTTTTTCTTTTTCACTGTATCGTGATTCTTGTTCTTTTTCGTGTGTTTGGTTTCGTCTCATGTACTGTGGGTTGTGTTGGTTTTACGTAAACTCATAGTAGCCAGGAAGTGGGTATTTTGGTGCTATGTTCTTTGTCAAATCAATTGTTTCTTTTGGGAGGTTTCTCTTTCTTGGTGGTACACGCTGAGACTTTGCGCTGGCTTACTGGTTCTTTTTTGTCTGGTGCTATATTTTTCCACACTGAACTTGTTTTGAGAATATATCAGAAAATGTTTAATGATTCGCTATATTAAGTGATCTCCGCTGGTTCTATTTTTTTGTGGCTGCGTGGATAATCTGGGTGGTTTGGTTTTTTTTCGACCAAAAATGATTGGCAATTGTTTTTTTTTTCACTTAATTTTTCCCTGGACGTTGTTGCGTTTTGGTTTAGCGACTGCGCAGGAATGTTGCTCTGCTATTCTGGTTGTTGCACTATTGTTGTTTGTTTCCATAACTTTTGTTTTGTTTTGACATCACATCAAATATGGTTGCATTTTTTCATTCACTATTTCTCTTAACTTAGTTCTCCCTTAAGGCACCAGGATTGTTGCCTGGTGGGTTGTGGCAGTAATTGGTTGTGTTTTTTTTCTGTTGGTCTCTCCATTCTGGAATTTCTTTTTTCGCCTACTTTTTGTGATGTTTTTACCCTCTACAAGTGGTTGCTATTTCGTTTCGTTCGAGAGCAGTAGTTTTTTCTTGGACCTTGTGTGGTTTTTTTTTTACCTAAAACTATGATTTGTGTGCATGGGTCTATTGTTGTATTTTTCGTTTTCAGCTGGTATGTTCTGCCCCGGTGTAGAACTTTGTTTTTGTTGATGTGTTGTACGTGTGTGAGTGCGCTAGTATTGTTGCGCGTAGCGGTGGTTTGCTTTGTCGGGTTTGTGGGGTTTGTGGTGTCTGGGTTGTGGTTTCCCCTCTCACGCAGGTGAAGATAGGTCGTCATGTGGTGGGGGGGTGTTCCCATTTACTGCTCGGTGCCGAGGTGTGTGGGTTGTTGTTATTTGAGGCGATCGATCATGAGCATATATGTGGTGTTTTTGCTATGGTGGTTTTTTTGTTTGATCGGTCTTGGGTTGTAAGGAAGTGCGTGCTTTTTTTTACACGACTGATTTTGCCTGTAGCGTTGCTCTCGTTTGTTGCTTGTTATTCATCCCTACTTTTTTTTTTCTGACTTTTTTTGTGTGTTGTTAGTTTCAAAATTTCGATTTTGTGCTAATCTTTCGTTGTCTTTATTGTTTTTCAGCCAAACTTAAGTTTGTTTTTTATCAAGATTATAAATACAATGAAACTCAAATTGTATTGGCGAAATTTTGTTTACGACTATTTCGGGACTTTTTTTTTACAACGCAGAGTCTTTCCTGCTTATTGATTTGTCTAGCGTATTTTTTCGTCACCTATAGCTCCAGGTTGAGCATCTTTAAACGAAAAGGCGAACTCTCTGCGTAGACAAGTGGGTTGTGCGTTAATTTTTCAGGAACACTATTTTCGTGGAATTTTGTTTTTTACCACTAGATTCTGTCTGTCGCACTTACTGGTTCTTTGTTTTTCAGGCTTTATGTTTTCCTGTGTCGGTGGTCTGGTTTCGTTGGTCCCGACTGTTGGGGTTATATTATAACTGTAGTTGCTCAATTCTTTCTTCCTCTGGTTTTTTGACCGAAACTTATTGGTTGTTTTTTACACTCCTCAATGCATTGGTGCGCTGTTTTAACTATTTTTTTATGGAACTTATTTGTTTTTTTAACAGCCAGATTTGCTGCTATTATTTTTCAGCTATTTTTTTCCATACTTTTGTGTGTTAAACCAACCCAGCACTTGCTGATTTTGTTTTTCATATTTTCCCCTGAACTTGTTTCTTTACACCCAGATTTTGCCTGCTATTGTTTTCACTATGTTGTCTGCGTGAAGCCTTTGTTTTTGTATTGTACAACACAAAACCAGAACTTGCTGGCTATTGTTTTTGAACTATTTTTCAACTGAACTTATCTGTGTTCCTTTTAAGCGACCGTAGAATTGCTGCGCTTATTTTTTCAACATTCTTCCCGGTGGACTTAGGTTTTTTTACACCCACAGATGGCGCTACTTACTCTTTTCTCCGTATGTTTTTATCTCCATACTTTTGTTTGTATCAACAAAGTGTTGCCTATTTTTTCCACTTATTTCCCGGGACTTTTTGTTGTTTTTTTACAATCACAGATTATCGGAGCCCTGCTAATTTTTTCTTTATCTCTATTTTCCATACTTTGAGTGTTCTTTCTCAGACTACGTCCCTCATGTGAGAATGGTTGCTATTTTTCTTCTTTTCTCTTTTTCACCTTATCTCCTTCGTCTCTTCTGGGAACCTGGGCGTTTTTTTTAAACAATACTAGATTTGCTTGTGTGTCCTTATCTATCTTACTTTCTTTTTTTTCTTCGACAAACTATTTCCACCTTCCCGATACTTGTTTATTTACAACCATACTCTAACCGCGTTTTTTAACACCAAACTTTGCTGCTAAAACTTTTCTTCACTATTTCCATACCTCTCTTCCATGTGTGTTACTAAAAGAGTGACACAAGCAACTAATTGGCTTACCCAAAGTGTCTTGGCCTCTCTGATTTTTTTTTTTTTTCCTTCATCATGTCTAATGCCTCCTTCTGTCTAAACTCATAAGTCTCCTTCTCCAAGTGGTTTTGCCTGGGAACTTTGTTCTTTCTTGGCTTTGATACACTCATACCTTTTTGCCTCGCTGCTTTTTGTTTTTTTTTCAGACCTTCTTATTCTCGTACGCTTGCTTTTCGTTTTTAATATATAGTTTGCAGAAAATTACTTGGCGTATTGTTAACTAAAATCAACCGCTGTGGTTGCTATTTTTTTTTCCAAACTTGGTTGTTGTTGTTTTTCTGTACAACATTGGATTGCGATTTTCTTCCATCTATTTTCCTGGACTTGCTTTTTTATAAGCAGCCAGATTTTAGCTTATTTTGTTTTTGTGTTTTTTACTGATTTGTTTCCATACTTTGTTGTTTTCACCACCAAAAACTCCCTCGCTCAAAGTTGGGTGGCTGATTTTTTTCTTCGACAGTGAAGACGTTTTGTTGACTGTTTCTGTTATGATAACAGATTCAGCTCATTAGATTGCCCTGCCAGATTGTTTTGTACATCACTTATTTTCCCTTTGCACTCTGTCTTTGTTGTGTATTTTCTTTGGTAGTGTGCCATCTCCACCAGAATTTTGAGGGTTTCTCTTATTTTTTTCTCTTCTCTATTTTTTTTATTTAACGAAAGACTTTGGTTGTTTTATACAAAAGTGGTTGATGTGTGTTTTGTTGTCATCTATTTTTTTTTCTTTATGACTTTTGTTTCCTAGACACCCCAATTGCCTGGCACTATTTTTTAAACTATTCTCAGTTTCAACATTGGTGTCTGATTTTTCTAAAAAACTCAATTTTAGTTGGCTACTTTTTCTTCTATTATTAGAACAAGCTTGTTGTTTTAACAACCCACACGTGCTTGGTATATTGTGTTTTTATTTAATTTCTTCCTGAAACTTGTGTTTTTAACACTTTGGCTGGCTTGGTTTTTTTTTGTTGTTCCATTATTTTTTTTTGGATTTATTTTTCCAGAGGACTTTTTGGGTTGTGTGTTCAAGAGGATAATCATCCAAATTGTTATTTGGCAGTTTTTTTCAAAACCTATTTTCCCGCCCTGGAAGGTTTGTTTTTTTACATCGAAGAGGTGTTGGCCTATTTTTTCCACTATTTCCGTGAATTATGTTGTCCTTACACTCTTCAGAATTATGCCGCTGAGTTGTTCTCCCATCTTAATTTTCGCATACTTTGATGCTTTTTGAAACAGTGTCTCAAAAGTGGGGTTTGCTACTTGTCTTTTTTGTTGATAATTTCACCTTATGTTTATTTGTCCGTTGTTTGTGGGTACCTCTTTGTTTGCTTTGAAAACCGAACTAGATTGCTGCTATTTGTTCACATATTAATTTCCCCCCTTGGACTTTGTTCTGTTAAAAACAAACAACCAGATTTGCTGGCATTTCTTTTTTCAGACCTTTGTGTTCCCAATACTCCCGCATTGTTTTTTAGCCAACCAGTGGTTTGCTATTTTTTCCAAACCTAGTTTCTCTTGGTGATCTTTGCTGTCTTTTTATTCACCACTACGCATTTGTTCTGCCTCTGCATTTCGAATTGGCTCATTTTTTTTTTCTGCTCACCTTGGGTTTTTTTTTTTCCTGACTTTTGTTGGTTTTATTAAGTTCATAAGATTTTATTTGCTATTGGCTTGCTCCTCTTGTTTCTATTTTTTTTTCCTGCGATGCCTTGGCCGATAAACTTTTTGGTTGCTGTTTAACAATACCAAATTGGGATTTGCAATTTTTTGTTCAATGATTTTTTTCCGGAACTTGGTTTTTTTTAAACCAGATTCCTGAGGTTTGCAAGCCCATTTTGGTTTCAACAGTTTATCTTTTTTTCTTTATTTACTTTTTGTTTTTTAAACACCACCCAAATTGTGGTTCTGCCTCAGGCTTCTTTTCAACTATTTCCCGCTTGATTTTGTTTTTTTTACACAACAACTTAGAATTCTTTTTGCCCTTGCTTTTCTGTGGTTTCTTTGTTTCTTACTTTTCTTCGCTAATTATTTTCCTGATTCGAACTTTTCGTTCTTCATTCTGAAAATTTCATTGCTATTTACCCCCTATTTGTTTGTCGAAACTTTCGGTTGTGTGTTTCAATTTTCCACTCACTTCCCCAAAGTTGATCATATTTTTTTTTCATACATATCTTTGTTCCTGTACTATTTTTGCTTGTCCTTTTGTATACACCTGAGATGTCCTACGTTGTTTCTTCTTATTCGTTCCTACTTGTGTCTCGACGGTTAGTACTGTTTGACTTTCCATCTGCCCAAGTATACCTTTTGGTGTCTTATACATGCGCCTGCAAAATGGTCCTTGTTTGCTGTATTTTTTTCCCTAACTTAGATAACTCGCCCGTTTGTTGTTGGCTCACACTATTGTCCGTCTGGATATCTTTAAGTTCGCTTAAACTACACCAGATTGTTGCGTTGCTATTTTTTCTTTTCTGTCTATTTTCTGTTCCATATTTGAAATGGTTGTTAGAGTGACCCCCCTAAAGCTGGTTGGTATTCTTTCTCATTCAACTTATTCGTTGAGCCGGTTGGTTGTTTTACAAAAGGAGCACATATACTAGAGATTATTGCTCTTATTTGTTTTTTCTTTTTCAGCTGTATTGTTCGCCCTCTCCGAACTTTGTTTATTTTACAGCATAACCAGAATTTGCTGTCTACTTGTTGCAAAACTATTTTTTCCGATACCCTCATTTGTTGTTGAACAACCATTAACGGTTGGTTGCTATTTTTTTCGAATACGGTTTTATTTTCTTTGGGACTGCTGTGTTTTTACTAACTTATTTTGGCTTGGCTGCTTTTTTTTTCTTTTTTTTTTTTGTTTTTTTTTTTCACTTTTTTTGTCCTGACTTTGTTTTATTCAAGAATTTTATTGTGCGTATTCGTCTTGTTTCTATTTTCCTTTCCCAAGTTTGATTTGTTTTAGCAGAATCCAAATTGTATTTGCATTGTTTTCCTATTCATTTTGTTTTCGGGACTGTGTGTGTTTGTTTTTTTTTTTATAACATTGAACCACCATATTTTTGCTGTCTTGGAATTTTTCTTTTACTATACTTTATGTTTTCTCCCATTACTTTGTTGTTTTCAGCAACTTCCCCAAATGGTGCTATTTTTTTTTTTTTTTTCCTTACACTTATTTCCCCTTGGACTTTTGTTTGTTACCTCAGGCTATTTGCTGGCTACTTTTCTTTTTTCACCGTATTTTTTTTTTTTTCGCATTCTCACTGGACTTCTGTAAACGCTTTCGGTTCGTTTTGTTATTCAAAATTAATTACTGATTTTTTTTCCATTGCCTCTTTTGTTTCTTCTACTTTTGCCCAACACTTTGTCTTGTTTACATAACACAAAATTTATTTCGGCAATCTTTACTATCAAATAGTTTCCCTCGTGACTGTCTTTTCCTCCTTCGGTTTTTTGTTACACACCTTTAAAGTATTTAGCTGCCTACTCGTTCCCAGCTATTCTGTTCTCCCGCATCACTTTGTTTTTTGCGTTTTATAATCCAATAAAAACTACACCCCCAATGGTTGCTATTTTGTCCTTCTTGTTTATTCACCTAATTTCTTGGCTTTTGTTTTTTATTTTCACACTAGAGTGCCACCCGCGTACCGTTTTTCACTTACATTTTTTTTCCCCTTATACTTTTGTTTGTTTATAACTTAGATAAATATATTTCAAAATTTTATATGGGCGTCTAATTTTTCCCTCCCTTTTCCTTCCTTTCCGTGTGTTTTTTGCCAAAACTTTTCGTTGTTTTCATAACACGAATGCCAAATTGATCCCTTTGCAACGTTTTTCGGCCGACTTTATGTTTTTCCGCTTGTGTGGGACTTTGGTTTTTTTACAGACCGCGGAAGATGTGGCCTCGTGTGCTATTTTTTTTTTTGTGGCAGCTTATTTTTTTTTTTTTCCTCACTCCTTTGTTGTTTTTAAAATCAAACCAAATGTTTGACATTTCTTCTTTCTGGAGCTTGGTTTTTTTTTTTCTCAACTATTTTCTCCACTCCCCTGATACTTTTTTCTTTAAACCCCCTGTCAAGTTGCTCGCTGGTATTTTTTTTTTTTTCACGTTATTTCCCTGTGAAACATTTGGTGTATCTTACTAGCACCCAAGATTTGTGCTATTTGGTTGTTCATTGGCTTAGTTTGTCCATACTCGTCCTCCAATTCTGTTTAAACTACACAGAAGGGTGCGTATTGTTTCAGTGCGTATGTTTTTCTGCTTTGGACTTTGGTTTTTGTTACACTAATGTGGCCCTGCTACTTTTTTCAACATATTTTTGGTCTGACTGTTGTTTTTCAAAAATTATTGCATTTTCTCTCTTTTTTTCTTTGTTTTTGCCAAACTTTTGTTGTTTTACAACCAAAATTGATTGCATGTATTTTCACTATTTCCTCCTGGACTTGTTTTTTACACCAGATTTGCTGCTATTTTTTTAACTTTTTATTTTTTCCATACTGTTGTTGTTTACACACCAAGTGTGCTATTTTTTTTCTTCACTATTTTCTGAAACTTTGTTTTTTTTACACCCAGATTTGCTGCTTTTTTTCACTATTTTCCTCAAACTTTGTTTTTTACAAACCAGATTTGCTGCTATTTTTTTTTTTCACATATTTGTTTTCTAAATATGTTTTTAACACAATAGTTTGCCAAATTTTTGTTTCTACATTTCTCTGGACTTTGTTTTTTTACACTAGTTGCTGCTACTTTTTTCACATTTTTTCATCTATTCTTGTGTTTTTTACAATTCACAAGTGGTTGCTATTTTTTCATCTATTTTTTCTGATTTTTTTTTTTACAACAGATTTGCTGCTATTTTTTTTTTCACTATTTCCACTGTTGTTTACACCGAAAGTGTTTGCTGCTATTTTTTAAATACTTTTATTTTTCCCCCTGGGATTTTGTTTTAACACTGATTCCCCCTGCTACTTTTTCTCTTTTTTGACTTGTTTATTTCATTTCAAAATTTATTGCTATTTTACACCCCCCTAATTTTTGCCCAAACTGTTGTTGTTTTCCTTTTCCAACCCCAAATGAATTGCAGCCCAATTTTTTTCAACTTATTCCCGTGGGATAGGCTTTTTTTAACAATAAACAGGCAACCAGAAAATTTCCTGCATTTTTTTTTCTTGTTTTCTCACATTTTGTCTTTTTTTCCCCATACTTTGTTGTGTTCTAAGACATCAAAATGTTCCCGCTATTTTTCTTAGTTAAATCAAATTGTTTTTTGTTTTTCATTTTTTTTTTTTTCTCATTCTGTATCAAATCACACTATTTTCCCTGAACTCATTAGTTTCCTTACAAAACAACAACCAGATTTGCCCATTTTTCTCTTCTTCTGTATTTTTTTCCTTATATCGTTGATGTTTAGAACCCGTCTTATAAATACCCTATAAGATTTGCTTATTTTTTTCAAAAAAAACGTACTTTCTTTTGGGAAATTTTTTTATAACACACTAGATTGCTGCGATTTTTTTTCAACAACGTAACAATTCCCTGCCCGTTTCCCCCCCGGTTCCCCCCGAATGTATTTTTGTGTTTACAGGAGCACACCAGATTGCTTTGCTACTTTTTCTCATTTCCTCATGCTCTCCTTTGTTTCTTTTCACTATTTTTTTCCATCCTTCCATGTTTGTGTACACCAAGTGGTTGCTCAATTTTGTTTTTCTGAAGTACTATTTGTTCCCCTTGGACCGATTGTTTTTTTTTAAACGACAACTATTTGCCACATTGCTCGCTTTTTTTTTTTTTTCCTTTTTTCTTTTTTTTTCTTTTGTTTTTCTTTTTCTTTTTCATTTCTTTTTTTTTTTTTTTTTTTTTTTCTTTTTTTTCACTTTTCTGATTGTTTGTTTTAATTTTTCAAACTTTTTATTGCTATTTTCTCTTATTTTTTTCTCCAAACTTTGTTTGTTATACACTCATAATTTAAGTTTGCAAATTTATTTCCTGATTACTTATTTTCTCGGTGACTTTGTTTGTTTAACACGAATGTTGCTGCTAATTTTTTTCCTAATCTTTTCCATACTTTGTTGTTTCAAGCTGCTCCAAAGTAGGTTGCCTATTTTTCACACTATTTCCCTTGGACTTTGTTTTTTTTTTTACTATTCTAGATTTGCTGCTGACTTTTTAATTCAACTATTTTTAATTTTTTTCGCGACTTTTGTGTTTTTATCAAAAAAATTTATTGCCTATTGTGTCTCTATTTTTTTGCCAAAACCTTCTGTATTGTCCTTATTACAACTAACCATACTAGCAAAAAGAATCACCATTACTACCAAGCAAACACACACACACAGACCAACATTAACAGATAACAATCACTAATAACCAAACAACACGACAAGAACAAAAACACCGAACAATCAAAACAACATCAAAGAACACATGGCAAAAAATCTACACAAAAAACGTCAGCAATCCAACCCCACAATAAAAACATTCAGACCAAACACACCACAATCCAACACCAAACTGCCATACAACAATATAACTCACAGTGAATCACACTTATTTAAAAACATATCAGCATTACCCCAAGACAAACATCCAAATTGTCTACTCGCTGATTACGTGATTGCATTTTTTCAATATTTTTCCTGGACTTTGTTTTTTAACACCAGATTTTGCTGCTACTTTTCCCACTATTTTTTCCATACTTTTTGTTTTACACCAAAGTGGTTGCTATTTTTTTTTTCACTATTTTTTGGACTTTTGTTTTTTACACATCATTTGCTGCTATTTTTCACTCTTTTTCCTGAACTTTGTTTTTACACTAGAGTTGCTGCTTAACTTTTTTCACTATTTTTTCCGACTTTTGTTGTTTTATTCAAAATTTTTTGCTATTTTTCTCTGTTTTTTGCCAAACTTTGTTGTTTTCACACCAAATTGATTGCAGTTTTCACTATTTCCTGGACTTTGTTTTTTTACACCCAGATTTGCTGCTATTTTTTTACTATTTTTCCCATACTTTGTTGTTTAACACCAAAGTGGTTGCTATTTTTTCTCACTATTTCCTGAACTTTGTTTTCTTTACACCAGATTGCTGCTATTTTTTCACTTATTTCCTGAAATTTGTTATTACACCAGATTTGGCTATTTTTTCACTATTTTTCCATACTCATTGTTTTACACCAAAGTGGTTGCATTTTTTTCACTATTTTCTTGGACTTTGTTTTTTACACTAAATTGCTGCTGACTTTTTTTCAACTTTTTTTTCCGACTTTGTTGTTATCAAAATTTTATTGCTATTTTCTCCTTTTTTTTGCCAAACTTTGTTGTTTTACACAAAATTGATTGCAAGTTTCTATTTTTCCTGGACTTTGTTTTTTTACAACCAGATTGCTGCTATTTTTCACATATTTTTCCATACTTGTTGTTTTACACCAAAGTGGTTGCTATTTTTTCACTATTTCCTGACTTTGTTCTATACATCAATTGTTTGCTATTTTTTTTTTTCATCACTATTTTCCTGAACTTGTTGTTTTTTACACCAGATTGCTGCTATTTTTTCACTATTTTTCCATACTTGTTTTACAACCAAAGTGGTTCAATTTTTTCACTATTTTCCTGCTTTGTTTTTTACACCAGATTTGTGCTATTTTTTCACTATTTTTCCTAACTTTTTTTTTACACCAAAGTTGTTGCTATTTTTTCACTATTTTCCTGGACTTTGTTTTTTACACCAGATTTGCTGCTATTTTTTCACTATTTTCCATACTTTGTTGTTTACACCAAAGTGGTTGCTATTTTTCACTATTTTTTCTTGGACTTTGTTTTTTACACTAGATTTTGCTGCTACTTTTTTCTCTATTTTTCCTGACTTGTTTTTTATTCAAAATTTTATTGATTTACCCTATTTTTGCCAAACTTTGTTGTTTTCACAAATATGATTGCAATTTTTCACTATTTTCCTGGACTTTGTTTTTTACACCAGATTTCTGCTATTTTTTCACTATTTTTCCATACTTTGTTGTTTACATCAAAAATGGTTGCTATTTTTTCACTATTTCCTGAACTGTTCCTTACACCAGATTTGCTGCATTTTTTTTCTCTATTTTTCCATACTTGATTTTTTACATCAAAATGTTGCTATTTTTTCACTATTTTTCCTGAACTGTTTCACACCAGATTTGCTGCATTTTTTCTTCTATTCCATACTTGTGTTTAACCCAAAGTGGTTGCTATTTTTCATTTTTCACATATTTCTTTTGACTTGTTTTTACACACAGATTTGCTGCTATTTTTTCACTATTTCCCGAACTTGTTTATTTACACCAAATTTGCTGCTACTTTTTTCACTATTTTTCCATACTCTCATTTGTGTTACACCAAAGTGGTTTTGCTATTTTTTCACTATTTCTTGGACTTTTGTTTACACTATTTGCTGCCTTTTTTTTTCACTTTTTTTCTGACTTTGTTTTTAATCAAAATTTTATTGCTATTTTTCTCTATTTTTCCCAAACTTTGTGTTGTAACACCAAATTGATTGCAATTTTTTCACTATTTTCCTGACTTTTTTTTTACACCAGATTGCTGCTTTTTTTTCATCATATTTTTCCAACTCCATTGTTTTACACCAAAGGGTTGCTATTTTTCACTATTTTCGTGACTTTGTTTTTTACACTAGATTTGCTGCTACTTTTTCACTATTTTTCTCCCGACTTTGTTGTTTTTATCAATAAATTTATTGCTATTTTTCTCTGTTTTTTGCCAACTTTGTGTTTTTACACCAAATTGATTGCAGTTTTTACTATTTTCCTGGACTTTGTTTTTTACACCAGATTTGCTGCTATTTTTACTATTTTTCCATACTTTGTTTTTTTACACCAAAGTGGTTGCTATTTTTTCACTATTTTCCTGAACTTTGTTTCTTTACACCAGATTTGCTGCTATTTTTTCACTATTTTCCTGAACTTTGTTATTACACCAGATTTGCTGCTATTTTTTCACTATTTTCCATACTTTGTTTTTCACCAAAGTGGTTGCATTTTTTTCAATATTCCTGGACTTTGTTTTTTACACCAGATTTGCTGCTATTTTTCACTTTTTTTCATACTTTGTTTTTTACACCAAAGTGTGCTATTTTCACTATTTTCCTGGACTTTGTTTTTTTACACCAGATTTGCTGCATTTTTTCCACTATTTTTCCATACTTGTTGTTTACACCAAAGTGGTTGCTATTTTCACTATTTTCTTGATTTGTTTTTTACACTAGATTTGCTGCTATTTTTCTCTATTTCACTGATGTTTTATTCAAAATTTATTGCTATTTCCTATTTTTGCCAAACTTTGTTGTTTTCACCAAATTGATTGCAATTTTTTCACTATTTTCCTGGACTTTGTTTTTTACACCAGATTCCTGCTATTTTTTCACTATTTTTCCATACTTTTGTTTTACACACAAAGTGGTATTTTTTACTATTTTCCTGAACTTTGTTTTTACACCAGATTTGCTGCTATTTTTTCTCTATTTTTCCATACTTTGATGTTTTACCCTAAAGTGTTGCTATTTTTCACTATTCTTGGACTTGTTTTACACTAGATTTTGTGCTATTTTTTCACTATTTGTCCCGAACTTTGTTATTTACACCAGATTTGCTGCTACTTTTCACATTATTTCCAATACTCCATTGTGTTTACCAAAGTGGTTTGCTATTTTTTCACTAATTTTCTTGACTTTGTTTTTTTTTACACAAACTAATTTGCCTTGCTGCTTATTTTCACTTTTGTGTCTGACTTTTTTTTTTATTATCAAAATTTATTGTTATTTTTCTCTATTTTTTCCCAAACTTTGGTTTTTTACACCAAATTGATATGCCATTTTTACCTATTTTCCGGGACTTTGTTTTTAACACCAATTTGCTGCTATTTGTTTTCACTAATTTTTTCCATACTTTGTCGTTTTACACCAAAGTGGTTGCTATTTTTTCACTATTTTCTTGGAATTGGTTTTTTACTCTATATTTGCTGCTACTTTTCTCACTATTTTTTCCGACTTTGTTGTTTTATTCAAAATTTTATTGCTATTTTTCTCTATTTT
>JAXMNL010001825.1:1310-13701 GCA_035128595.1 Eptatretus atami
GTGTGTAACAAGGCGTTTAATCAATCATCAAATTTACATAACCATGAGCGAGTACATTCCGGGGATAAACCCTACAAGTGTTCTGTGTGAAACAAGGCATTTGGTGATTCATCAACTTTACATAAACATAAACGAATACATTCCCCAAACAGATCATCATGGAACTTTCCAAGTTGTGGAGGTAGTTCTTCATCTGAGAACCCAATTGATTTTGAGGTCAAAGTTCATCTTCAGGTAAAGTTTCTAAAATGTCATTTTTCATCCGATGACTGATAGTTGACAGGATTTGCATATTGCGTCACCTGAATTGGAAACTATTTTTTAGGGTCAAACAGTGTCAAAGTTCACTGAAGGTTAAACCTCTGAAATCATTATTTTCAATCTGCAAATATCAATTTCGGTCTGATTGACCTGGCTTTGTCAATTGATATTGCAATTTAATCTTAATGAAATGGGAACAATTTGATGTATCCATGGCAACGACTTTGGAGAGGGAAGCATTTTCAAGTATCGTGCTCTGCACAAACGTCTTATATCTGCCAAAACGAAGTTTTTGCAAGAATATGTTAGTCAGTTGTATGTTATTTTTTTTTTTTGTCTGTAATCACGGAAAAAAAAATTCTGCAGAGCACAGTTTCACTTGGAAATTTTGAACTCGCATACAGAGGCCTACTGGAGGTCCCTTTCAGGATAAAATTTTGAAAGGTCAAAGGTCAAAGGTCAGGTCACTTTGTCACAAATCAAGGGTAATAAAAACCTTATTTTTGAGTAATTTTATCGGATCGTCTTCAAAAACTTTCAAATTGGGAATAAGTTCATTGGTTCTGGCGCTCAGCTGATTAATTTTTGGTGCGTTGCCCTTGACCTTCACATGTGTTTTTTTCTTTTTGTTGATTTTTTGTTTTTTGTCTGTATAATCACGTATAAAATCACTCTGCAGAGCACCAGTTTTCATTGGAAATTTTTGTAACTTCGCATATCAGAGGCATATAGAGGTCCCTTTTCAGCGCATATAAATTTTGAAGTCAAGGTCAAGGTCAAGGTCACTTGTCCCGCAAATCAGGGGAGTCGACGAAACGCTTATTTTTGGAGTAATTTGATCGGATCGTCTTCACAACTTCTCATGGGAATATAGTTCATGGTCTGCACTCAGCTGATTAATTTTTGGTTAGCGATTGGCCCTTGACTATTCATGTTAGCGCCTCAGTGTCAAACATATTTGACCCAAGGTCAAATTTTCAAGTTTTAGGAACCTATCCGTGTAGTACCTCAACACCTTGACCCACCCTCGATGAGTGCTTTCTAATATATAAAGCTTGAAGATTATACGTCATTGTTGACGTTATGAGAGGCAAACACAATATTTTTCATTGGTTACTCTGTAGGAACGATTCTCATCGGAATCTTCGTAGGCAGATATTCTCAAGGAGTCCGCTCCGTGGTGGATAGCACTCTGTTCACCTCAGTGTGACCTTAAAAGAAGCACACGTGGACCTTTGGCCAAGAACGGGTCACCCTAAGGTGACATTGGTTTATTCTTGTTTGTTTTGCTTTGGGTCGCCGAAATAGGTGCCTTATCTGGTCAGTATTCTGTTGTTTGGTTTGGATTGTTGTTTCGTTTGTCATCCAGCATAATTGGTAGTAACGTGGGCGGATTTTGACCAAACTCGTACATCTTATGCCGAGTGTCTTTGGGAAATTTGATGGTCTGCAGGGAGCGCTTTGGTTCCCAGCAACAACCGAAAAACCTTCATAAAGAACGGTACCGTTCATCGGCGAAATCAATTCGAAAGCCATTATTCCACGTCGGGTTATGAAATTTGGCACGGATGATCTAAAGGTGATGGCTCTACCAAATATATCCGGTTTTTGTGATATATGGAATAGTTTACCCGCAGCACCCCTACAATTAGGGTAATGCCGCCGAAAATTGGCGAAAATTGAAGGACCCACATAGCGACCAGGGTGAGTGCATCGTATAACGAAGAAACTTTACAGGTCACTGGTATCAATGTAGTACTACAACTATTGCCCTCAGGACATATTGACCGATTTCGTTAGGCTCGGGTCAAAGTAATTAGTGCAAAAATCAGATAATATGCGAGAGCTGGAGGTGCCTTCGCGGCCAAATCTACTCCTCCTAGGGTTATGGGTCGGAGTGGTCATGAAAATTCACACATATCATCTGAATGCACTTGCTCACAAACGACTCGAGCCGGATTTTTGATTTTAGATCTTGTTCACCTCACAGCACCCCTCGGAACATTAGGGGATTTCAAACCGAATTTTCGGGTAGCTTTTTCATTCAAATGGATACGAGTAGTTGATCAGTAGATGGAACTGGATGACGATTTGGATAGCATATCTTTAAGGTGATCCTCTTATCCGCTATATGACATCATTTTGCTCTAATACTTATATGTTCTCCATGCTCAGGCGACCCATCCGCTGCCTACCGGCTTGTCTGGTTGTTGTTTGTTCACACAGAATGTAACCTGGTGTAATGAATAGACTTGGGATTCCTCAAGGTACCCCAAGACCTATAAGACCCCTAAAACCTCGAAAATCCATGTATAGCCTTCAAACCTTTCACAGCTTTGACACCCCGAAGACCTTTAGACGCTTTATAACCCTAAGGTCATTAAAAAACCGTAACACCTCCAGACCCTTTGAAGATAAACTTAGAACTCCGAAAGCCTTTAAGACCCCGAAGATTCGCGTCTGGCAATATCGACTCAATACCCAAAAATAACCTTGATATAGCCTTTAACCTTCGACCCGAAAGACACTTTATAGACCAAAAGAAATCCCTGCAGACCCTGTAGACCCGTTACTATCCCTTTAAGAACGTGAAAAAAAAAGTTTGGATGGACTTTCACAAACTTGGTGGATGAGTTTGGTGCAGATGACAATAACAAGCCAATTATTAATTTTGGTTTCAGTGTTTCATGCAAGATCGCCTATCGGTGGGACACGAACGTAACTGTTATCTGGTGGCGGTATGTATTCACCATTAATCACGGCAAATCACCAATCCACCTCTGTGGACACACAAATGTGTTGTTCGCCACAATTGCCCCCACATGGTTCCACTCAGAGACTCAGGAAGTGACCGGATAAGGTGACGCATTGTGACTCACTACCGATCCGCAAAATAAACCGTTTATGTCCGAAGAAACCGTTTGAGTTCATCAAAGCAATTTCAGACGGTTTGTGACCTGCATTCTGCTTTGCATTCGCGACGAGTCGCCCCACACCCCACTACCGACCACAACAAACACTTCCCTGTGGGTGGTTGAGGGTCCCAACGTGCCTTTTCACAGATCATTTGATCGTTCTTCCAAAGGAAATTTGTGGCCTGCGAAACCTGATTGGCAAACCTGATTTTAAGATATTGGAAACCACTCGGGAGCGTGCAAATCACCGTATGCTCCTTCATGTGACCGTCCACGTGCTATCTTGGTCTATGCTCTGGACCTTCTCCGAGCCCGTGTGCGAGTGCTGTAGTGAACTATGAGGGCGTAGACCGATACTAGAGGTTTCTTAGGAGGGCATGTTTGGTCAAGCATTCCGTAGTGGTAACGCATTGCCGGTAAGTGAAGGACGAGGAGACAAACGGCTGTTTAAACCATTTGGCAAAACACGTTCTACGACGTTCCAGCCTGGAGGATGAGGATGAAACCCTTTCGCTCACATTCCCATACATCGACGGTCCACAACGTGAGTGCACGGGGACTGAAAGACTGCTACTCACGTGACCTTTTTTCAATAGATCGCGCGCGTTTGACCTGCATTTGAGCATGAAACGCGGCCCTGCAGGCTGACCCGTGGTGGCGTCTTGATTCGGCGAAGAGGACCATTCGGATGTTGGCGGAATCCCCGACGGACTCACAGGTCGTGACAACCTTGCAGCCTCCTGGCCCATCCAGCCGCTGTCCGTTACTTTTGGGGTCTACCCTGCCACGGTGCCATTGACTTGTGGGGTATAGTTGTAGGAAGTCCACTGGGTTGCACCAACTGTCACAGCGGCTGGAGGAGGACACTAACTCCGTGAGAAAACCCCCTCCAAATGGCTGTTGCAATGCACCAATGAATGAAGCAGGATACAGACCATGGGCGAAAAGTAGATCCTTCAAGGGGGCTGCCGCTGTCCAGAAATGTTGGTCGCTTAATAATGACCATTGTGGGAAAAAAAGAAAAAACTGAGCACAGAGCAGATGATATCCATACTTGATCAAGAAGCGTCATGTTGTGCTTTGTTTGTGACCCAACTCTCTGAGCTCCCAAGGTTAATCGCCACAAAACTTTAAGAATCACATTGTCTACCACGGTGCACCTAAAATAGGGGGTTTAAACAATCATATGTTTCTCACGAATTCAAAATTATAAAACACGATGCTGCCACCCGTCGCCATCTCGCAGGATGATCCATAATGTACAACAACGTTTCATTAAATAAGTCCGTTTTTTATCGGAATTTCAACCCGTGAACTGCGGTATATTTGGGAGGTGTTACCTGTTGATCGTCAAATATGGTATCAAATGTAGAAATAACTGTTAATTTAAAATGTTACCATGTTCGCTAATATCAACGAAGAAGGAGCATGTGACCTGAAATGCACGAATCATTCAAAAACAAAAACAGTCACAGACACAACCCACACGGTCGATTTGAACGGTAATTTTATTACTGCTCATTCGAACGATATACACTCTTCAGGGTGAAAACGAGGGTTTAGAAACAAAAGTTACGCATCTTACTAACTTACCCAATATAACCACCAAATATGCATACAGTTCATCATGATACGTTTCAAAAGGAACCAAGTCATATCGTGATTTGTTTTAGAATGATAGATGTTTGATTCATTTAATGTAGCATGTCTCACCTCAAATGAGGAATAACTTTGGAGTGGTGTATTAAATTATCGTTAGAAACGGGGATTCAAAGAAAAATTCGGATGAGAGATATCGTTGTGGAGTCGAGGCCGGTAACCTTGGCAACCATTATTTTTTTTTGATTTTTCAAATAGTTCTCGGTCAACTGTCGGAATAATTCTCACTAGCCGAAACCGCGTCACAGACGGATTCCGTTTCCATGAGCCCAAAATGACAACAGTGGCAGCTCTTGTAAAGACGGAATCCAGTCGATGTACTCTCATGGTTACTAATGAGGCTTACAAAACGTCATTGTACACGACATTTTTGGCTACACTACTCCTTGTGAAGAAGTCCCCTGATTGCTGGCAGCTGTTCTACTTTGACGTACAAACACCGTGTCAAACCTTCTCAGGTCACAGTACCGAGAAAAAACTGACGCGATCGCTAGAGGAGCAAAAATTGGTCCTTCACTATTATATAAGAATTCTCCTGATAGCATTTGATCGTCATTTATTAGAAACAGACAAACACAACATATCGATATGCGGAGAATTCAGAAGGAGAATTCAAAAAGCAACACAGTCTCTCCTCTGATCTGCCAGCACATGGACTTTCTTGGTTTTATTTAATCATTTGTGGGTCGCGTGGCGAGGGAACGGCCGCCAGGTGGAGCAGTTAGAGCCGTCTCGCACCGAACACCCGGAATTACAGGTCGTAACCTCGGACAACTCCGAAAGGTCACGGGTCACTTAAGGACCATGCTCGCCAATTCTCTGACGGCGTCGGGTAGTGTAATAGCCAAATTCAATATACCTAATAGCCACGTCGTCACAATTACCGGCAAGGTCACGAAGGAATGCAAGTAATGTACAGCACTGAGAACAATTGCTACTTATAGACTGGGCCCCAGACACACACGCACACACCCAATAAATGGTGGCCGCGCCTTATTTTGCCCTTCAGCTCGGAGGAAGGCGAGCTGAGGGCAAGAGTCTGCACTTGCACTTGTCCGCCTCGTGCAGTCTGGTCGAGCTGACTCGGCGGGACTCGAACCCACCGCCTCAACGCAGCACCAAGCACAGGGACAGGGATAGAGCGACGGACGCCAGCCAGCACGAAGGCGACGAGGCGAGAGGCGACAGGCGGATCAAGCCTAAAAAGCTTCCAGACAGATCAGACGACACTGGCGGAGGCAGACCCAGCCAGAGAAATCTGCCGCAGCCGTTCTTCGTCCTCTCGTGAGGTAGGATTTCTTCCCTGCCACTCGCTCCTGATTGGAAGTTGCGTCGCGCGATTCGCGGCCGTCCCTCATTCGACAGGCCCACGGTAGGCGGGGTCAACTCCATCCTTGTGGGTGGAGACCGATCTGAGGCGATTGCAGCTCGCCTACCTCCTCACCTAAGACTATGTGGGGTAATGGCGACCGGGTTGAGTGAGGGACGGGGCGGTGAGACGCCCGCTCCTACCGAATTGGCGAAAGAGGAGTGGCCCCGCCCACGTTGCGGTCTTTCACGGCGCTGAGGGAGGGCGATGGTGGAGAAAGCGAAGATGTATGTGTGTTGTGTTATTGATGATACATTCTAACTATAAAAGAACTCGCAGTGCACACAAGAAATTCCCGTTAGACACAAGGAGGATTGCAACTACAACACATACCTACCGAGATAACTGATCTACGGGACACTGGCTGTTGTGTGCGATGGCTTCCAGATTCGTAACAATATGCAGGGGAAAAGGAGGAGTGGGGGGAGGGTAAGATGGATAGAAGTCTGGTCGCGGGGGAGATGAATGAGAATGTCTGGTCATCCTGAAACAGAATGTGCCAAGACTGCAGTTCTTTGGGTGTTGGAATAGATCACACATGGCCCTTGGTCGTGGCTATCCAGAGGTCAGGAGTTCGCCTGTATTGAAAGGGCTGGAAACGATTTTACAATCTGAAGTGATCAAACGCTTTGAAAAGGCATCTGGATATCACTTAGACAAGCATTTCAATGAAGCCAGACTCCTACTTCCAGCCAGATTTTCAGCACCAATATTATATTTATTTATTTATAAGAATCCCTCAAACAAGCACAGAGAAAGAATAGATGATTATTTTCAACGAAAAAGATTAAGAAGTATTTGGAAGGCCAATCTGTTTTTGGAAGAGGGTTCTTTAAACTTATCTGACTGATAACCTTCCATACAGTCAAGAGTATACGGTCGTTTAAAATGTAAATGATGTAACATTCATATATATACAAATATGATATATATATTATATATATATATATATATTATATATTGTTGTAGATTTCCGCCCGTTTGGCTTGGGACGACCGCCTTAGCCAATTGCGGGCCGCGCGGCGCCCACCGAACGACGCAATCTAGTCTTAGCTTCCGGATTCAACGTCCGAAACCAGATCCGGGTGTTTTATAACACCATAACCAGGCAATCCCTCTGCACGTGCTACAGGGTCGTCTACAGGGTCGATCGGCCGAATTGTCGATGTACCTATTATTCGCGCAGACAGAGATACCGGGAGTTTATACTCGACGGGGCCTGCACGAAAACGACGCGTTAAGCACTCGTCCGTATGCGATTGCGAGCGGTTTTATATCGCCAAGTCCCGTCGTCGGACCAATGTACGTTTTACGGCTTGATTATATAATCAGCCAGCTAATATTCCGAACTCATCATGGCAGTTAATGGCAGGAAAGTGACAACAAGAGCAGGTTAACATTCAAACAATAGAGGGTGTTTATTTTTACACGTAAGCAGTCATGAAGCAATGGGGCTCAGGGACAAGACACGAGCAAAAACCTCCAGCCGATGTCTTATTATCATGTACACAATCATGCACTTAATCAGTTCTACTTAGAGAGACAAGGCGCCACAAACTTTCATCCAAAACCCAAGAAAGAAAGAACCGGGCTGTGAGGCTTTATAATTTCTCAGAGCCGGGATGACCGGAAGGGGCTCCGAAAGACTGGGCGGGCTACCTGGCCACCGTCGTGGTGACCGATGGGTCCTTGTTCGGCGACCCTCGGTGTCTTTGCCCGGACCCGAGCTCCGACTGGCTCCCTTGGTCGTCGGTCTCCACTGCGGCCGAGCTTAGCCGACGACGCGCTGGAGGATGAACGGGTCTCGACTCCGGCCTCCTGGTTGCGCCGGCGAACCCCCAGCGAACCAACTGCCCGCACGTCCAACACTCCGAACTCCGAACTCTCCAGCTCTCCACGGGGGGTCTCTCCACTCCCACCGCCAACTGCCTTTTCGGCCAGCGAACGCGGATTTTTATCACTTCCAAGGGGAGGGGCCGCCGGGGGCTTTTCACCCGAAATCAGCGCCCTCCCTCTTTCACCTTTTGAACCTTTACCCAGGCTGGATCCGCCCCGTCACCTCCCGGACGGCGGGGGGGGGGGGGGAATCCCAGGAGTCCTCGCCGTCTCTCTTCGGAGCATTTGGTTTTTGTAACCGTCGCTTTGTCTTCTTCTTCGAGTGGCTTTCTGGGAGTGTGTCTTTTCGTTTGTAGAATGTCGTGGTTGCAGTGTGGTTGGCGCCTGTGTGTGGGGATGGCGTGGTTGTTGAGATGCTGGGTGGTGGAGGTGGCGTGGTTGTAGTGGTGTCGTTGAAGAGATGCTGTTTTGTTTAAATAAAAGATAGAAAAAGAATAACACTACCTCAAAGATTCGCAGCCCGGCACACGAATAAATCCCGTCATACATGGGTGGGGAAATCTAACCTGGAACACACACTATCGAAATAACTGATCTTCGGGAACCTGAATGGTGTTCTGTGAATTTCCACAACCGTAACAATCTATATAACAATAGATACATGTTGAGCACATCGATGTAATAATCATGTTGTCTTTGAATAAATTTCCCATTAAGAGATATAACAATACATTGTGCTATATGCTAAAAACTTTTACTTTTTCAAATTAATTATCAAGTTTAATTGGCAATATTTTATATCTGTTATCATCCTTAAACCCATTAAATGCTAACTTTGGAGAAACTTGCATCAACATCACAATCACAGAAATAGTCAATCATGGAATACTGAAAAGAATCGATAAAAACCCCTGTATGATCACCAACAAATCGAAGAAAGGTATTTATAAATGTTTAAATAGCGTTCATGATTCCGGTACAGCGTTCCGCGATAGTCACCCGAACGGCGAATGGCGATGGATTTCGTCCTATGTCGGTTACCAATACTGATCTCACCTTCAACAAAATCATTTTTAATACAAGTTGAAGTTGGAAGTAAAATAACCGTTCTCATCATGGGGAAAAAAGAAAGCTCCGTGTCGGAATACTTTGAAAAGTTACCTGTGTCAATGATGTGTACATCACATATGAATACATAATGGACGATTGGACCATTGCGTATTTTGGGACTTTCGTAATAAAACATTGGTTGCTTAATTTATTTTTTTTCAATAAATATTGATATACCGTTGTATATCAGTCTGACCCCACTGGTATATGGTGTATCGAAAAAATAACGATATCGACGGAGCCCCTATTTGCTTTCTGCTCCTAAACTACACACACAATTTCAATGAAACTTCACCAAAACCTTCATCTCCCAGGATTTACTAAAGTTTGAACACGACATTAAAAAAGAAACGGGGTCTAAAGGGTCTATGGGGTGGGTGGGGAGGGTCTTGATGATGTATTTTCAGATGCTTTCCAGTTAGTTTTGTTTTCATTGTCTTTGCAGATAAAGAAATGAAAATCGTTTCTTTTACCAACTCTGCCCAGTTTGATGAAGAAGATTATTTCAATCAGAAATGCGTTCTTGTCAGGATAATGACAATCTGAGCAGCGTCTCTTTCAACAACCACAAAAGTTGTTTAAGGTGATCAAGCACATCCAAGGAAACGAGAAAATCTACAATTGTTCTGTGTGTAACAAGACTTTTTTTCTTCATCAGCTTTCAATTATCATCAAAAAACACATTCCGGGAATAAACCCCACATGTTCTGGTTGCAACAAAACATTTTTTCCTTCATCACATTTACCATAACCATGAGCGAATACATACGGGTGTAAACCCCCCAAGTGTTCTGTTGTAACAAGGGCGTTTAATCAATCATCAAATTTACATCGTCATCAAAATATACATATCGGGAAACCCTACAGTGTTCGTGTGTAACAAGCATTTGGTGATTCATCAACTTTACATAAACATGAACGAATACTTCGGGAGATAACCCTTCCAAGTGTTCTGTGTGTAACAAGGCGTTTAATCAATCATCAAATTTACATAACCATGACGAGTACATCCGGGATAAACCCTACAAGTGTTCTGTGTGTAACAAGGCATTGGTATTCATCAACTTTACATAAACATAAACGAATACATTCCGTGGATAAATCCCACAAGTGTTCTGTGTGCTCGAAGGCCTTCTTTTCTTCATCAGCTTTCAATTATTATCATCAAAAAAACACATTCCGGGGATAAACCCCACAAGTGTTCTGTTTGCAACAAAACATTTTTTGTTCATCAAATTTACATAACATGAACGAATACATTCCGGGGATAACCTACAGTTTCGTTGTAACAAGGCGTTTAATCAATCATCAATTTACATCAAATGAACGATACATTCCGGGATAAACCCTACAATGTTCGTTTTGTAACAAGGTGTTTATCAATCATCAAATTTACATCAACATGAACGAATACATTCCGGGATAAACCGTACAAGTGTTCAGTTTGTAACAAGGGTTAATCAATCATCAAATTTACGTCAACATGAACAAATACATTCCGGGATAAACCCTACAAGTGTTCTGTTTGTAACAAGGTGTTTCATCAATCATCAAATTTACTCAACATGAACAAATACATTCCAGGGATAAACCCACAAGTTTCTGTTTGTGACAAGGCGTTTGTTTCTTCATCAACTTTATCTCATCATCAAAAATACACACGAAGATGCAACAGAGGTGCGAGGACCGAGTGACTTCAGTGTGAATACCGTGTTATCAGAAATGACCAAATACCGGGATCTTGAAAATGAAGTCAAAATAACCTGGAAGTTGAAGAGTGTCGACATTGTGTCAGTGACAGCTGGAGCAACTGGAGTGCTGAAGAAGAACCTCTGTTAGATCTTCAAAAATATCTCTGGGAATGAATATTACGACAAACTAACTGCAGTTGGAGACTGCCTGGGGTTCAGTGACGATCCTGAAAATATCCATCGGAACAAAACTCTGAGAACAAGAAAACTTCACAACTTGTTCGAACAAACATGACCCTTTCCAAAATGGAGTGGATACACACACACACACACTCACAAACACACACACACACCACAACCACATAATACACTCAAACATCACAGAATACACGCAAACACACACTATCACACAATAAGTATAGATATTAAACTTGAACTGGAATCCTATTTTGTTTCTCAAACTTTGGGATATCTTTAATCCCATATCTGTGTTTGTTCTTCCTCTTGTTTGAAGTTCTTCACATCACTTGTCAGGGTTTATTCTTTGCACGTCCTTATGATCAGGTGTACAGGTGTGAAACATTAAATTGTATGTTTTCCCAATCATTTCAGCCTTCATCTTTGATAACTTCCCATTATTTATTTTACCAAGTTACACTACTCACAACAGGTGCATCCTTGGGGTTGAGTTACAGCAACATACTATGGTTGTGAAGGAGAAAATGCCCTCATATCGAGGGAAAAACTCAAGGAACCTCGTGAATACAGAGGGCTGTGTTTTTTATATAAAAAAAACACATTGATAAACAAGAAAAAGAGCAATCAGAGATTGCAGACCCTCGCCAGACTTGTTTTGTGTGTGTGTATTGTAATTTATGTGGTGTATTTGTGTGGCGTTTGTGTACTGGTGTGTTACATAATGAATAAGAGACATAATTAGAACTGCCACTTTACAACTGCTGGCAGTGATGACCGGGTTCCAAGAAGTCCCGCTTTGATGCAACCCCACTTTGATCGGACACCTGACCCTGACCCATGGAGTGTCGGATGCCGGCGCGGGCGTGCGGGACCCCGACCGCTCGCCCGGAAAATTTTGCAGGTTGATTCGCGTGCCAATTTCGGTGTGGGCGATTCATGTCATCTCGTGGTTCGGAGCGCAATATTGCCGCTGTTTGGGATGGCCTTGCCGGAAACGAAGTGAGGCGGTTTCCGGCCAAGCTGGCGGGCCATGTGAGGGGTGGCCACTGGCTGGCGCCAATCGGAGCGCCCGATTTGGGTGATGACGTTTGGATTCGGCATGGCCCCTCCCCCCAAGCTGCGGGTCCTATAAAGGTCGGGGCAGTCCCTCTTGCCGGGACGGTCTGTGTTTCCTGTTCCTGACTCCGCCTCCTCGTCTCCGCCCAACCACGTCGACCCACCCACGTACCTGATTTTATTATTATTATTCATTATTCAATTGAATTTAGAATGGGATTAAAATAAATTCAATTCAAATCAAATGGAAGACCAAACAGATACAGTCCTGCATTGGAGTAATCAGAATGGACTCA